>NW_012193051.1:401170-424520 GCF_000504015.1 Erythranthe guttata
CCAGCAGCGATCATGAAAATACCCGCTACAGTTCGAGGACACGAATGCGCATCAAGAAACGTGAAGGAAAAAAGTCGCTACAAAAGACACGCACAAATGTAAAAGTACAAAATCATGCACAAAATTACTCACGCAAAACTGCATTCGCAAAAAGGATCATGAAAACACAAACTACAATCCTAGGACATTAATACAAATCAACAAACATGCACAAACACACTCGCTCAAATGGACATGCACAAACACACTCGCTCAAATGGACATGAACAAACTTACATGTAAAAAAACATGCGCAAAAGTGCATTCGCAACAACGTTCTTAAAAACACGAAGTACAACACTAGGACTTTAATGCGCATAACCAAACAACAGCACAAAACTCCAAGATTCAAAAGATAGAGTGCAGTGTAGAAATAACACTCAACGTTTACGTTTACGTGGATTTTTTTATGGATTAATTTATATTTGTGTTTTAATTGGTGGATATAGTATTCTTTAGGTACAAATTGATAATTAGGTGTCCATGAAGCAAAAATGATAAAAGAGTAACAAAAGAGTTGCAATTAGGAAAATAAAATCAAAATAGAAGAGAGGATCACTCAACATCTTCGGTAGTGACCACGAAGTCGAGCATAACTTTCTCATCCGGACTCCAAATCGACTGGTTCCGACGGCATTAGAAAGCTATTTCAGCTGGCTACAATTCCTGTCTATTGTCAAATTTCCAAATTCGGACTGATACATGGTCAAAATTGGATTCCAACAGCGATCATGAAAATACCCGTTACAGATCGAGGACACGAATGCGCATCAAGAAACGTGCACAAAAACACTCGCTACAAAAGATACGCACATAAGTAAAAGTACAAAATCATGCACAAAATTACTCACGCAAAACTGCATTTGCAAAAAGGATCATGAAAACACAAACTACAATCCTAGGACATTAATACAAATCAACAAACATGCACAAACACACTCGCTCAAATGGACATGCACAAACATACATGTAAAAAAACATGCGCAAAAGTGCATTCGCAACAACTTTCTTAAACACACGAACTACAACACTAGGACTTTAATACGCATAACCAAACAACAACAAAAACACAAGATACAAAAGATAGAGTGGAGTGTAGAAATAACACTCAACGTTTACGTTTACGTGGATTTTTTTATGGATTAATTTATATTTGTGTTTTAATTTGTGGATTTAGTATTCTTTACGTACAAATTGATAATTAGGTGTCCATGAAGCAAAAATGATAAAAGAGTAACAAAAGAGTTGCAATTAGGAAAATAAAATCAAAATAGAAGAGAGGAACACTCAACATCTTCGGTAGTGACCACGAAGTCGAGCATAACTTTCTCATCCGGATTCCAAATCGGCTGGTTTCGGCGGCATTAGAAAGCTATTTCAGCTGGCTACAATTCCTATCTAATGTCAAATTTCCAAATTCGGACTGGAACATGGTCAAAATTGGATTCCAACAGCGATCATGAAAATACCCGTTACAGTTCGAGGACACGAATGCGCATCAAGAAACGTGCACAAAAAAACTCGCTACAAAAGATACGCACATAAGTAAAAGTACAAAATCATGCACAAAATTACTCACGCAAAACTGCATTCGCAAAGAGGATCATGAAAACACAAACTACAATCCTAGGACATTAATACAAATCAACAAACATGCACAAACACACTCGCTCAAATGGACATGCACAAACATACATGTAAAAAAACATGCGCAAAAGTGCATTCGCAACAACTTTCTTAAACACACGAACACAACACTAGGACTTTAATACGCATAACCAAACAACAACAAAAACACAAGATACAAAAGATAGAGTGGAGTGTAGAAATAAAACTCAACGTTTACGTTTACGTGGATCTTTTTATGGATTAATTTATATTTTTGTTTTAATTGGTGGATTTAGTATTCTTTAGTTACAAATTGATAATTAGGTGTCCATGAAGCAAAAATGATTAAAGAGTAAGAAAAGAGTTGCAATTAGGAAAATAAAATCAAAATAGTAGAGAGGATCACTCAACATCTTCGGTAGTGACCACGAAGTTGAGCATAACTTTCTCATCCGGACTCCAAATCGACTGGTTGTGGTGGCATTAGAAAACTATTTCAGCTGGCTACAATTCCTGTCTAATGTCAAATTTCCAAATTCGGACTGGAACATGGTCAAAATCGGATTCCAACAGCGATCATGAAAATACCCGTTACACTTCGAGGGCACGAATGCGCATCAAGAAACGTGCACAAAAACACTCGCTACAAAAGATACGCACATAAGTAAAAGTACAAAATCATGTACAAAATTAATCACGCAAAACTGCATTCGCAAAAAGGATCATGTCAACACAAACTACAATCCTAGGACATTAATACAAATCAACAAACATGCACAAACACACTCGCTCAAATGGACATGCACAAACATACATGTAAAAAAACATGCGCAAAAGTGCATTCGCAACAACGTTCTTAAAAACACGAAGTACAACACTAGGACTTCAATACGCATAACCTAACAACAACAAAAACACAAGATACAAAAGATAGAGTGGAGTGTAGAAATAACACTCAACGTTTACGTTTACGTGGATTTTTTTATGGATTAATTTATATTTGTGTTTTAATTGGTGGATTTAGTATTCTTTAGGTACAAATTGATAATTAGGTGTCCATGAAGCAAAAATGATAAAAGAGTAATAAAAGAGTTGCAATTAGGAATATAAAATCAAAATAGAAGAGAGGATCACTCAACATCTTCGGTAGTGACCACGAAGTCGAGCATAACTTTCTCATCCGGACTCCAAATCGACTGGTTCCGACGGCATTAGAAAGCTATTTCAGCTGGCTGCAATTCCTGTCTAATGTCAAATTTCCAAATTCGGACTGGAACATGGTCAAAATTGGATTCCAACAGCGATCATGAAAATATCCGTTACAGTTCGAGGACACGAATGCGCATCATGAAACGTGCAGAAAAACACTCGCTACAAAAGATACGCACATAAGTAAAAGTACAAAATCATGCACAAAATTACTCACGCAAAACTGCATTCGCAAAAAGGATCATGTCAACACAAACTACAATCCTAGGACATTAATACAAATCAACAAACATGCACAAACACACTCGCTCAAATGGACATGCACAAACATACATGTAAAAAAACATGCGCAAAAGTGCATTCGCAACAACGTTCTTAACAACAGGAAGTACAACACTAGGACTTCAATACGCATAACCGAAGCACAACAAAAACACAAGATACAAAAGATAGAGTGGAGTGTAGAAATAACACTCAACGTTTACGTTTACGTGGATTTTTTTATGGATTAATTTATATTTGTGTTTTAATTGGTGGATTTAGTATTCTTTAGGTACAAACTGATAATTAGGTGTCCATGAAGCAAAAATGATAAAAGAGTAACAAAAGAGTTGCAATTAGGAAAGTAAAATCAAAATAGAAGAGAGGAACACTCAACATCTTCGGTAGTGACCACGAAGTCGAGCATAACTTTCTCATCCGGACTCCAAATCGGCTGGTTCCGGCGGCATTAGAAAGCTACTTGAGCTGGCTACAATTCCTGTCTAATGTCAAATTTCAAAATTCGGACAGGAACATGGTCAAAATTTGATTCCAACAGCGATCATGAAAATACCCGTTACAGTTCGAGGACACGAATGCGCATCAAGAAACGTGCAGAAAAACACTCGCTACAAAAGATACGCACATAAGTAAAAGTACAAAATCATGCACAAAATTACTCACGCAAAACTGCATTCGCAAAGAGGATCATGAAAACACAAACTACAATCCTAGGACATTAATACAAATCAACAAACATGCACAAAAAACACTCGCTCAAATGGACATGCCCAAACATATATACATGTAAAAAAACATGCGAAAAATTTCATTCGCAACAACGTTCTTAAACACAAGAACTACAACACTAGGACTTTAATACGCATAACCGAACAACAACAAAAACACAAGATACAAAAGATAGAGTGGAGTGTAGAAATAACACTCAACGTTTACGTTTACGTGGATTTTTTTATGGTTTAATTTATAATTGTGTTTTAATTGGTGGATTTAGTATTCTTTAGGTACAAACTGATAATTAGGTGTCCATGAAGCAAAAATGATAAAAGAGTAACAAAAGAGTTGCAATTAGGAAAATAAAATCAAAATAGAAGAGAGGAACACTCAACATCTTCGGTAGTGACCACGAAGTCGAGCATAACTTTCTCATCCGGACTCCAAATCAACTGGTTCCGACGGCATTAGAAAGCTATTTCAGCTGGCTGCAATTCCTATCTAATGTCAAATTTCCAAATTCGGACTGGAACATGGTCAAAATTGGATTCCAATAGCGATCATGAAAATACCCGTTACAGTTCGAGGGCACGAATGCGCATCAAGAAACGTGCACAAAAACACTCGCTACAAAAGATACGCATATAAGTAAAAGTACAAAATCATGTACACATATAATCACGCAAAACTGCATTCGCAAAAAGGATCATGTCAACACAAACTACAATCCTAGGACATTAATACAAATCAACAAACATGCACAAACACACTCGCTCAAATGGACATGCACAAACATACATGTAAAAAAACATGCGCAAAAGTGCATTCGCAACAACGTTCTTAACAACAGGAAGTACAACACTAGGACTTTAATACGCATAACCGAAGCACAACAAAAACACAAGATACAAAAGATAGAGTGGAGTGTAGAAATAACACTCAACGTTTACGTTTACGTGGATTTTTTTATGGATTAATTTATATTTGTGTTTTAATTGGTGGATTTAGTATTCTTTAGGTACAAACTGATAATAAGGTGCCCATGAAGCAAAAATGAAAAAAGAGTAACAAAAGAGTTGCAATTAGGAAAATAAAATCAAAATAGAAGAGAGGATCACTCAACATCTTCGGTAGTGACCACGAAGTCGAGCATAACTTTCTCATCCGGACTCCAAATCGACAGGTTCCGACGGCATTAGAAAGCTATTTCAGCTGTCTGCAATTCTTGTCTAATGTCAAATTTCCAAATTCCGACTGGAACATGGTCAAAATTGGATTCCAACAGCGATCATGAAAATACCCGTTACAGTTCGAGGACACGAATGCGCATCATGAAACGTGCAGAAAAACACTCGCTACAAAAGATACGCACATAAGTAAAAGTACAAAATCATGCACAAAATTACTCACGCCAAACTGCATTCGCAAAGAGGATCATGAAAACACAAACTACAATCCTAGGACATTAATACAAATCAACAAACATGCACAAAAAACACTCGCTCAAATGGACATGCCCAAACATATATACATGTAAAAAAACATGCGAAAAATTTCATTCGCAACAACGTTCTTAAACACAAGAACTACAACACTAGGACTATAATACGCATAACCGAAGCACAACAAAAACACAAGATACAAAAGATAGAGTGGAGTGTAGAAATAACACTCAACGTTTACGTTTACGTGGATTTTTTTATGGATTAATTTATATTTGTGTTTTAATTGGTGGATTTAGTATTCTTTAGGTACAAACTGATAATTAGGTGTCCATGAAGCAAAAATGATAAAAGAGTAACAAAAGAGTTGCAATTAGGAAAATAAAATCAAAATAGAAGAGAGGATCACTCAACATTTTCGGTAGTGACCACGAAGTCGAGCATAACTTTCTCATCCGGACTCCAAATCGACAGGTTCCAACGACATTAGAAAGCTATTTCAGCTGGCTGCAATTCTTGTCTAATGTCAAATTTCCAAATTCGGACTGGAACATGGTCAAAATTGGATTCCAACAGCGATCATGAAAATACCCGTTACAGTTCGAGGACACGAATGGGCATAATGAAACGTGCAGAAAAACACTCGCTACAAAAGATACGCACATAAGTAAAAGTACAAAATCATGCACAAAATTACTCACGCAAAACTGCATTCGCAAAAAGGATCATGAAAACACAAACTACAATCCTAGGACATTAATACAAATCAACAAACATGCACAAACACACTCGCTCAAATGGACATGCCCAAACATACATGTAAAAAAACATGCGAAAAATTTCATTCGCAACAACGTTCTTAAACACAAGAACTACAACACTAGGACTTTAATACGCATAACCGAAGCACAACAAAAACACAAGATACAAAAGATAGAGTGGAGTGTAGAAATAACACTCAACGTTTACGGTTACATGGATTTTTTTATGGATTAATTTATATTTGTGTTTTAATTGGTGGATTTAGTATTCTTTAGCTTCAGGTAGAAACTGATGTCCATGAAGCAAAAATGATAAAAGAGTAACAAAAGAGTTGCAATTAGGAAAATAAAATCAAAATAGAAGAGAGGAACACTCAACATCTTCGGTAGTGACCACGAAGTCGAGCATAAATTTCTCATCCGGACTCCAAATCGACTGGTTCCGACGGCATTAGAAAGCTATTTCAGCTGGCTGCAATTCCTGTCTAATGTCAAATTTCCAAATTCGGACTGGAACATGGTCAAAATTGGATTCCAACAGCGATCATGAAAATATCCGTTACAGTTCGAGGACACGAATGCGCATCATGAAACGTGCAGAAAAACACTCGCTACAAAAGATACGCACATAAGTAAAAGTACAAAATCATGCACAAAATTACTCACGCAAAACTGCATTCGCAAAAAGGATCATGAAAACACAAACTACAATCCTAGGACATTAATACAAATCAACAAACATGCACAAAAAACACTCGCTCAAATGGACATGCCCAAACATATATACATGTAAAAAAACATGCGAAAAATTTCATTCGCAACAACGTTCTTAAACACAAGAACTACAACACTAGGACTATAATACGCATAACCGAAGCACAACAAAAACACAAGATACAAAAGATAGAGTGGAGTGTAGAAATAACACTCAACGTTTACGTTTACGTGGATTTTTTTATGGTTTAATTTATAATTGTGTTTTAATTGGTGGATTTAGTATTCTTTAGGTACAAACTGATAATTAGGTGTCCATGAAGCAAAAATGATAAAAGAGTAACAAAAGAGTTGCAATTAGGAAAATAAAATCAAAATAGAAGAGAGGATCAGTCAACATCTTCGGTAGTGACCACGAAGTCGAGCATAACTTTCTCATCCGGACTCCAAATCGACTGATTCCGACAGCATTAGAAAGCTATTTCAGCTGGCTGCAATTCCTGTCTAAAGTCAAATTTCCAAATTCGGACTGGAACATGGTCAAAATTGGATTCCAACAGCGATCATGAAAATACCCGTTACAGTTCGAGGGCACGAATGCGCATGAAGAAACGTGCACAAAAACACTCGCTACAAAAGATACGCACATAAGTAAAAGTACAAAATCATGTACACAATTAATCACGCAAAACTGCATTCGCAAAAAGGATCATGTCAACACAAACTACAATCCTAGGACATTAATACAAATCAACAAACATGCACAAACACACTCGCTCAAATGGACATGCACAAACATACATGTAAAAAAACATGCGCAAAAGTGCATTCGCAACAACGTTCTTAACAACAGGAAGTACAACACTAGGACTTTAATACGCATAACCGAAGCACAACAAAAACACAAGATACAAAAGATAGAGTGGAGTGTAGAAATAACACTCAACGTTTACGTTTACGTGGATTTTTTTATGGATTAATTTATATTTGTGTTTTAATTGGTGGATTTAGTATTCTTTAGGTACAAACTGATAATTAGGTGTCCATGAAGCAAAAATGATAAAAGAGTAACAAAAGAGTTGCAATTAGGAAAATAAAATCAAAATAGAAGAGAGGATCACTCAACATGTTCGGTAGTGACCACGAAGTCGAGCATAACTTTCTCATCCGGAGTCCAAATCGACAGGTTCCGACGGCATTAGAAAGCTATTTCAGCTGGCTGCAATTCTTGTCTAATGTCAAATTTCCAAATTCGGACTGGAACATGGTCAAAATTGGATTCCAACAGCGATCATGAAAATACCCGTTACAGTTCGAGGACACGAATGGGCATAATGAAACGTGCAGAAAAACACTCGCTACAAAAGATACGCACATAAGTAAAAGTACAAAATCATGCACAAAATTACTCACGCAAAACTGCATTCGCAAAAAGGATCATGAAAACACAAACTACAATCCTAGGACATTAATACAAATCAACAAACATGCACAAACACACTCGCTCAAATGGACATGCCCAAACATATATACATGTAAAAAAACATGCGAAAAATTTCATTCGCAACAACGTTCTTAAACACAAGAACTACAACACTAGGACTTTAATACGCATAACCGAAGCACAACAAAAACACAAGATACAAAAGATAGAGTGGAGTGTAGAAATAACACTCAACGTTTACGTTTACGTGGATTTTTTTATGGTTTAATTTATATTTGTGTTTTAATTGGTGGATTTAGTATTCTTTAGGTACAAACTGATAATTAGGTGTCCATGAAGCAAAAATGATAAAAGAGTAACAAAAGAGTTGCAATTAGGAAAATAAAATCAAAATAGAAGAGAGGAACACTCAACATCTTCGGTAGTGACCACGAAGTCGAGCATAACTTTCTCATCCGGACTCCAAATCAACTGGTTCCGACGGCATTAGAAAGCTATTTCAGCTGGCTGCAATTCCTGTCTAATGTCAAATTTCCAAATTCGGACTGGAACATGGTCAAAATTGGATTCCAACACCGATCATGAAAATACCCGTTACAGTTCGAGGGCACGAATGTGCATCAAGAAACGTGCACAAAAACACTCGCTACAAAAGATACGCACATAAGTAAAAGTACAAAATCATGTACACAATTAATCACGCAAAACTGCATTCGCAAAAAGGATCATGTCAACACAAACTACAATCCTAGGACATTAATACAAATCAACAAACATGCACAAACACACTCGCTCAAATGGACATGCACAAACATACATGTAAAAAAACATGCGCAAAAGTGCATTCGCAACAACGTTCTTAACAACAGGAAGTACAACACTAGGACTTTAATACGCATAACCGAAGCACAACAAAAACACAAGATACAAAAGATAGAGTGGAGTGTAGAAATAACACTCAACGTTTACGTTTACGTGGATTTTTTTATGGATTAATTTATATTTGTGTTTTAATTGGTGGATTTAGTATTCTTTAGGTACAAACTGATAATTAGGTGTCCATGAAGCAAAAATGATAAAAGAGTAACAAAAGAGTTGCAATTAGGAAAATAAAATCAAAATAGAAGAGAGGATCACTCAACATCTTCGGTAGTGACCACGAAGTCGAGCATAACTTTCTCATCCGGACTCCAAATCGACAGGTTCCGATGGCATTAGAAAGCTATTTCAGCTGGCTGCAATTCCTGTCTAATGTCAAATTTCCAAATTCGGACTGGAACATGGTCAAAATTGGATTCCAACAGCGATCATGAAAATACCCGTTACAGTTCGAGGACACGAATGCGCATAATGAAACGTGCAGAAAAACACTCGCTACAAAAGATACGGACATAAGTAAAAGTACAAAATCATGCACAAAATTACTCACGCAAAACTGCATTCGCAAAAAAGGATCATGAAAACACAAACTACAATCCTAGGACATTAATACAAATCAACAAACACGCACAAACACACTCGCTCGAATGGACATGCCCGCACATATATACATGTAAAAAAACATGCGCAAAATTTCATTCGCAACAACGTTCTTAAACACAAGAACTACAACACTAGGACTATAATACGCATAACCGAAGCACAACAAAAACACAAGATACAAAAGATAGAGTGGAGTGTAGAAATAACACTCAACGTTTACGTTTACGTGGATTTTTTTATGGTTTAATTTATAATTGTGTTTTAATTGGTGGATTTAGTATTCTTTAGGTACAAACTGATAATTAGGTGTCCATGAAGCAAAAATGATAAAAGAGTAACAAAAGAGTTGCAATTAGGAAAATAAAATCAAAATAGAAGAGAGGATCAGTCAACATCTTCGGTAGTGACCACGAAGTCGAGCATAACTTTCTCATCCGGACTCCAAATCGACTGATTCCGACAGCATTAGAAAGCTATTTCAGCTGGCTGCAATTCCTGTCTAAAGTCAAATTTCCAAATTCGGACTGGAACATGGTCAAAATTGGATTCCAACAGCGATCATGAAAATACCCGTTACAGTTCGAGGGCACGCATGCGCATGAAGAAACGTGCACAAAAACACTCGCTACAAAAGATACGCACATAAGTAAAAGTACAAAATCATGTACACAATTAATCACGCAAAACTGCATTCGCAAAAAGGATCATGTCAACACAAACTACAATCCTAGGACATTAATACAAATCAACAAACATGCACAAACACACTCGCTCAAATGGACATGCACAAACATACATGTAAAAAAACATGCGCAAAAGTGCATTCCCAACAACGTTCTTAACAACAGGAAGTACAACACTAGGACTTTAATACGCATAACCGAAGCACAACAAAAACACAAGATACAAAAGATAGAGTGGAGTGTAGAAATAACGCTCAACGTTTACGTTTACGTGGATTTTTTTATGGATTAATTTATATTTGTGTTTTAATTGGTGGATTTAGTATTCTTTAGGTACAAACTGATAATTAGGTGTCCATGAAGCAAAAATGATAAAAGAGTAACAAAAGAGTTGCAATTAGGAAAATAAAATCAAAATAGAAGAGAGGATCACTCAACATCTTCGGTAGTGACCACGAAGTCGAGCATAACATTCTCATCCGGACTCCAAATCGACAGGTTCCGACGGCATTAGAAAGCTATTTCAGCTAGCTGCAATTCTTGTCTAATGTCAAATTTCCAAATTCGGACTGGAACATGGTCAAAATTGGATTCCAACAGCGATCATGAAAATACCCGTTACAGTTCGAGGACACGAATGGGCATAATGAAACGTGCAGAAAAACACTCGCTACAAAAGATACGCACATAAGTAAAGGTACAAAATCATGCACAAAATTACTCACGCAAAACTGCATTCGCAAAAAGGATCATGAAAACACAAACTACAATCCTAGGACATTAATACAAATCAACAAACATGCACAAACACACTCGCTCAAATGGACATGCCCAAACATATATACATGTAAAAAAACATGCGAAAAATTTCATTCGCAACAACGTTCTTAAACACAAGAACTACAACACTAGGACTTTAATACGCATAACCGAAGCACAACAAAAACACAAGATACAAAAGATAGAGTGGAGTGTAGAAATAACACTCAACGTTTACGTTTACGTGGATTTTTTTATGGTTTAATTTATATTTGTGTTTTAATTGGTGGATTTAGTATTCTTTAGGTACAAACTGATAATTAGGTGTCCATGAAGCAAAAATGATAAAAGAGTAACAAAAGAGTTGCAATTAGGAAAATAAAATCAAAATAGAAGAGAGGATCATTCAACATCTTCGGTAGTGACCACGAAGTCGAGCATAACTTTCTCATCCGGACTCCAAATCGACTGGTTCCGACGGCATAAGAAAGCTATTTCAGCTGGCTGCAATTCCTGTCTAATGTCAAATTTCCAAATTCGGACTGGAACATGGTCAAAATTGGATTCCAACAGCGATCATGAAAATACCCGTTACAGTTCGAGGACACGAATGCGCATCAAGAAACGTGCACAAAAACACTCGCTACAAAAGATACGTACATAAGTAAAAGTACAAAATCATGTACACATATAATCACGCAAAACTGCATTCGCAAAAAGGATCATGTCAACACAAACTACAATCCTAGGACATTAATACAAATCAACAAACATGCACAAACACACTCGCTCAAATGGACATGCACAAACATACATGTAAAAAAACATGCGCAAAAGTGCATTCGCAACAACGTTCTTAACAACAGGAAGTACAACACTAGGACTTTAATACGCATAACCTAACAACAACAAAAACACAAGATACAAAAGATAGAGTGGAGTGTAGAAATAACACTCAACGTTTACGTTTACGTGGATTTTTTTATGGATTAATTTATATTTGTGTTTTAATTGGTGGATTTAGTATTCTTTAGGTACAAATTGATAATTAGGTGTCCATGAAGCAAAAATGATAAAAGAGTAATAAAAGAGTTGCAATTAGGAATATAAAATCAAAATAGAAGAGAGGATCACTCAACATCTTCGGTAGTGACCACGAAGTCGAGCATAACATTCTCATCCGGACTCCAAATCGGCTAGTTCCGGTGGCATTTGAAAGCTATTTCAGCTGGCTACAATTCCTATCTAATGTCAAATTTCCAAATTCGGACTGGAACATGGTCAAAATTGGATTCCAACAGCGATCATGAAAATACCCGTTACAGTTCGAGGACACGAATGGGCATAATGAAACGTGCAGAAAAACACTCGCTACAAAAGATACGCACATAAGTAAAAGTAAAAAATCATGCACAAAATTACTCACGCAAAACTGCATTCGCAAAAAGGATCATGAAAACACAAACTACAATCCTAGGACATTAATACAAATCAACAAACATGCACAAACACACTCGCTCAAATGGACATGCCGAAACATATATACATGTAAAAAAACATGCGAAAAATTTCATTCGCAACAACGTTCTTAAACACAAGAACTACAACACTAGGACTTTAATACGCATAACCGAAGCACAACAAAAACACAAGATACAAAAGATAGAGTGGAGTGTAGAAATAACACTCAACGTTTAGGTTTACGTGGATTTTTTTATGGTTTAATTTATATTTGTGTTTTAATTGGTGGATTTAGTATTCTTTAGGTACAAACTGATAATTAGGTGTCCATGAAGCAAAAATGATAAAAGAGTAACAAAAGAGTTGCAATTAGGAAAATAAAATCAAAATAGAAGAGAGGATCATTCAACATCTTCGGTAGTGACCACGAAGTCGAGCATAACTTTCTCATCCGGACTCCAAATCGACTGGTTCCGACGGCATAAGAAAGCTATTTCAGCTGGCTGCAATTCCTGTCTAATGTCAAATTTCCAAATTCGGACTGGAACATGGTCAAAATTGGATTCCAACAGCGATCATGAAAATACCCATTACAGTTCGAGGACACGAATGCGCATCATGAAACGTGCAGAAAAACACTCGCTACAAAAGATACGCACATAAGTAAATGTACAAAATCACGCACAAAATTACTCACGCAAAACTGCATTCGCAAAAAGGATAATGAAAACACAAACTACAATCCTAGGACATTAATACAAATCAACAAACATGCACAAACACACTCGCTCAAATGGACATGCACAAACATACATGTAAAAAAACATGCGCAAAAGTGCATTCGCAACAACGTTCTTAAAAACACGAAGTACAACACTAGGACTTTAATACGCATAACCAAACAACAACAAAAACACAAGATACAAGAGATAGAGTGGAGTGTAGAAATAACACTCAACGTTTACGTTTACGTGGATTTTTTTATGGATTAATTTATATTTGTGTTTTAATTGGTGGATTTAGTATTCTATAGGTACAAATTGATAATTAGGTGTCCATGAAGCCAAAATGATCAAAGAGTAAGAAAAGAGTTGCAATTAGGAAAATAAAATCAAAATAGAAGAGAGGATCACTCAACATCTTCGGTAGTGACCACGAAGTCGAGCATAACTTTCTCATCCGGACTCCAAATCGACTAGTTCCGGCGGCATTAGAAAGCTATTTCTGCTGGCTGCAATTCCTGTCTAATGTTAAATTTCCAAATTCGGACTGGAACATGGTCCAAATTGGATTCCAACAGCGATCATGAAAATACCCGTTACAGTTCGAGGACACGAATGCGCATCATGAAACGTGCAGAAAAACACTCGCTACAAAAGATACGCACATAAGTAAAAGTACAAAATCATGCACAAAATTACTCACGCAAAACTGCATTCGCAAAAAGGATCATGTCAACACAAACTACAATCCTAGGACATTAATACAAATCAACAAACATGCACAAACACACTCGCTCAAATGGACATGCACAAACATACATGTAAAAAAACATGCGCAAAAGTGCATTCGCAACAACGTTCTTAACAACAGGAAGTACAACACTAGGACTTCAATACGCATAACCGAAGCACAACAAAAACACAAGATACAAAAGATAGAGTGGAGTGTAGAAATAACACTCAACGTTTACGTTTACGTGGATTTTTTTATGGATTAATTTATATTTGTGTTTTAATTGGTGGATTTAGTATTCTTTAGGTACAAACTGATAATTAGGTGTCCATGAAGCAAAAATGATAAAAGAGTAACAAAAGAGTTGCAATTAGGAAAATAAAATCAAAATAGAAGAGAGGATCACTCAACATCTTCGGTAGTGACCACGAAGTCGAGCATAACTTTCTCATCCGGACTCCAAATCGACAGGTTCCGACGGCATTAGAAAGCTATTTCAGCTGGCTGCAATTCCTGTCTAATGTCAAATTTCTAAATTCGGACTGGAACATGGTCAAAATTGGATTCAAACAGCGATCATGAAAATACCCGTTACAGTTCGAGGACACGAATGCGCATAATGAAACGTGCAGAAAAACACTCGCTACAAAAGATACGCACATAAGTAAAAGTACAAAATCATGCACAAAATTACTCACGCAAAACTGCATTCGCAAAAAGGATCATGAAAACACAAACTACAATCCTAGGACATTAATACAAATCAACAAACATGCACAAACACACTCGCTCAAATGGACATGCCCAAACATACATGTAAAAAAACATGCGAAAAATGGCAGTCGCAACAACGTTCTGAACCACAAGAACTACAACACTAGGACTTTGATTCGCATAGCCGAAGCACAACAAAATCGCAAGCTACAAAAGATAGAGTGGAGTGTAGAAATAACACTCAACGTTTACGGTTACGTGGATTTTTTTATGGATTAATTTATAGTTGTGTTTTAATTGGTGGATTTAGTATTCTTTAGGTACAAACTGATAATTAGGTGTCCATGAAGCAAAAATGATAAAAGAGTAACAAAAGAGTTGCAATTAGGAAAATAAAATCAAACATAGAAGAGAGGATCATTCAACATCTTCGGTAGTGACCACGAAGTCGAGCATAAATTTCTCATCCGGACTCCAAATCGACTGGTTCCGACGGCATTAGAAAGCTATTTCAGCTGGCTGCAATTCCTGTCTAATGTCAAATTTCCAAATTCGGACTGGAACATGGTCAAAATTGGATTCCAACAGCGATCATGAAAATATCCGTTACAGTTCGAGGACACGAATGCGCATCATGAAACGTGCAGAAAAACACTCGCTACAAAAGATACGCACATAAGTAAAAGTACAAAATCATGCACAAAATTACTCACGCAAAACTGCATTCGCAAAAAGGATCATGTCAACACAAACTACAATCCTAGGACATTAATACAAATCAACAAACATGCACAAACACACTCGCTCAAATGGACATGCACAAACATACATGTAAAAAAACATGCGCAAAAGTGCATTCGCAACAACGTTCTTAACAACAGGAAGTACAACACTAGCACTTTAATACGCATAACCGAAGCACAACAAAAACACTAGATACAAAAGATAGAGTGGAGTGTAGAAATAACGCTCAACGTTTACGTTTACGTGGATTTTTTTATGGATTAATTTATATTTGTGTTTTAATTGGTGGATTTAGTATTCTTTAGGTACAAACTGATAATTAGGTGTCCATGAAGCAAAAATGATAAAAGAGTAACAAAAGAGTTGCAATTAGGAAAATAAAATCAAAATAGAAGAGAGGATCACTCAACATGTTCGGTAGTGACCACGAAGTCGAGCATAACTTTCTCATCCGGAGTCCAAATCGACAGGTTCCGACGGCATTAGAAAGCTATTTCAGCTGGCTGCAATTCTTGTCTAATGTCAAATTTCCAAATTCGGACTGGAACATGGTCAAAATTGGATTCCAACAGCGATCATGAAAATACCCGTTACAGTTCGAGGACACGAATGGGCATAATGAAACGTGCAGAAAAACACTCGCTACAAAAGATACGCACATAAGTAAAAGTAAAAAATCATGCACAAAATTACTCACGCAAAACTGCATTCGCAAAAAGGATCATGAAAACACAAACTACAATCCTAGGACATTAATACAAATCAACAAACATGCACAAACACACTCGCTCAAATGGACATGCCGAAACATATATACATGTAAAAAAACATGCGAAAAATTTCATTCGCAACAACGTTCTTAAACACAAGAACTACAACACTAGGACTTTAATACGCATAACCGAAGCACAACAAAAACACAAGATACAAAAGATAGAGTGGAGTGTAGAAATAACACTCAACGTTTAGGTTTACGTGGATTTTTTTATGGTTTAATTTATATTTGTGTTTTAATTGGTGGATTTAGTATTCTTCTAGGTACAACCTGATAATTAGGTGTCCATGAAGCAACAATGATGAAAGAGTAACAATAGAGTTGCAATTAGGACAATTAAATCAAAATAGAAGAGAGGATCATTCAACATCTTCGGTAGTGACCACGAAGTCGAGCATAAATTTCTCATCCGGACTCCTAATCGACTGATTCCAACGGCATTAGAAAGCTATTTCAGCTGGCTGCAATTCCTGTCTAATGTCAAATTTCCAAATTCGGACTGGAACATGGTCAAAATTGGATTCCAACAGCGATCATGAAAATACCCGTTACAGTTCGAGGGCACGAATGCGCATCAAGAAACGTGCACAAAAACACTCGCTACAAAAGATACGTACATAAGTAAAAGTACAAAATCATGTACACATATAATCACGCAAAACTGCATTCGCAAAAAGGATCAGGAAAACACGAACTACAATCCTAGGACAGTAAATACAAATCAACAAACAGGCACAGAAAACACTCGCTCAAATGGACATGCCCAAACATATATACAGGTAAAAAAACATGCGAAAAATGTCATTCGCAACAACGTTCTTAAACACAAGAACTACAACACTAGGACTTTAATACGCATAACCGAAGCACAACAAAAACACAAGATACAAAAGATAGAGTGGAGTGTAGAAATAACCCTCAACGTTTACGTTTACGTGGATTTTTTTATGGTTTAATTTATAATTGTGTTTTAATTGGTGGATTTAGTATTCTTTAGGTACAAACTGATAATTAGGTGTCCATGAAGCAAAAATGATAAAAGAGTAACAAAAGAGTTGCAATTAGGAAAATAAAATCAAAATAGAAGAGAGGATCATTCAACATCTTCGGTAGTGACCACGAAGTCGAGCATAACTTTCTCATCCGGACTCCAAATCGACTGGTTCCGACGGCATTAGAAAGCTATTTCAGCTGGCTGCAATTCCGGTCTAATGTCAAATTTCCAAATTCGGACTGGAACATGGTCAAAATTGGATTCCAACAGCGATCATGAAAATACCCGTTACAGTTCGAGGGCACGAATGCGCATGAAGAAACGTGCACAAAAACACTCGCTACAAAAGATACGCACATAAGTAAAAGTACAAAATCATGTACACAATTAATCACGCAAAACTGCATTCGCAAAAAGGATCATGTCAACACAAACTACAATCCTAGGACATTAATACAAATCAACAAACATGCACAAACACACTCGCTCAAATGGACATGCACAAACATACATGTAAAAAAACATGCGCAAAAGTGCATTCGCAACAACGTTCTTAACAACAGGAAGTACAACACTAGGACTTTAATACGCATAACCGAAGCACAACAAAAACACAAGATACAAAAGATAGAGTGGAGTGTAGAAATAACACTCAACGTTTACGTTTACGTGGATTTTTTTATGGATTAATTTATATTTGTGTTTTAATTGGTGGATTTAGTATTCTTTAGGTACAAACTGATAATTAGGTGTCCATGAAGCAAAAATGATAAAAGAGTAACAAAAGAGTTGCAATTAGGAAAATAAAATCAAAATAGAAGAGAGGATCACTCAACATCTTCGGTAGTGACCACGAAGTCGAGCATAACTTTCTCATCCGGACTCCAAATCGACAGGTTCCGACGGCATTAGAAAGCTATTTCAGCTGGCTGCAATTCTTGTCTAATGTCAAATTTCCAAATTCGGACTGGAACATGGTCAAAATTGGATTCCAACAGCGATCAAGAAAATACCCGTTACAGTTCGAGGACACGAATGGGCATAATGAAACGTGCAGAAAAACACTCGCTACAAAAGATACGCACATAAGTAAAAGTACAAAATCATGCACAAAATTACTCACGCAAAACTGCATTCGCAAAAAGGATCATGAAAACACAAACTACAATCATAGGACATTAATACAAATCAACAAACATGCACAAACACACTCGCTCAAATGGACATGCCCAAACATACATGTAAAAAAACATGCGAAAAATTTCATTCGCAACAACGTTCTTAAACCCAAGAACTACAACACTAGGACTTTAATACGTCTTTCCGAAGCACAACAAAAACACAAGATACAAAAGATAGAGTGGAGTGTAGAAATAACACTCAACGTTTACGTTTAGGTTTACGTGGATTTTTTTATGGTTTAATTTATATTTGTGTTTTAATTGGTGGATTTAGTATTCTTTAGGTACAAACTGATAATTAGGTGTCCATGAAGCAAAAATGATAAAAGAGTAACAAAAGAGTTGCAATTAGGAAAATAAAATCAAAATAGAAGAGAGGATCATTCAACATCTTCGGTAGTGACCACGAAGTCGAGCATAACTTTCTCATCCGGACTCCAAATCGACTGGTTCCGACGGCATTAGAAAGCTATTTCAGCTGGCTGCAATTCCTGTCTAATGTCAAATTTCCAAATTCGGACTGGAACATGGTCAAAATTGGATTCCAACAGCGATCATGAAAATATCCGTTACAGTTCGAGGACACGAATGCGCATCATGAAACGTGCAGAAAAACACTCGCTACAAAAGATACGCACATAAGTAAAAGTACAAAATCATGCACAAAATTACTCACGCAAAACTGCATTCGCAAAAAGGATCATGTCAACACAAACTACAATCCTAGGACATTAATACAAATCAACAAACATGCACAAACACACTCGCTCAAATGGACATGCACAAACATACATGTAAAAAAACATGCGCAAAAGTGCATTCGCAACAACGTTCTCAACCACAGGAAGTACAACACTAGGACTTTAATACGCATAACCGAAGCACAACACAAACACCAGATACAAAAGATAGAGTGGAATGTAGAAATAACACTCAACGTTTACGTTTACGTGGATTTTTTTATGGATTAATTTATATTTGTGTTTTAATTGGTGGATTTAGTATTCTTTAGGTACAAACTGATAATTAGGTGTCCATGAAGCAAAAATGATAAAAGAGTAACAAAAGAGTTGCAATTAGGAAAATAAAATCAAAATAGAAGAGAGGATCATTCAACATCTTCGGTAGTGACCACGAAGTCGAGCATAACTTTCTCATCCGGACTCCAAATCGACTGGTTCCGACGGCATTAGAAAGCTATTTCAGCTGGCTGCAATTCCTGTCTAATGTCAAATTTCCAAATTCGGACTGGAACATGGTCAAAATTGGATTCCAACAGCGATCATGAAAATATCCGTTACAGTTCGAGGACACGAATGCGCATCATGAAACGTGCAGAAAAACACTCGCTACAAAAGATACGCACATAAGTAAAAGTACAAAATCATGCACAAAATTACTCACGCAAAACTGCATTCGCAAAAAGGATCATGTCAACACAAACTACAATCCTAGGACATTAATACAAATCAACAAACATGCACAAACACACTCGCTCAAATGGACATGCACAAACATACATGTAAAAAAACATGCGCAAAAGTGCATTCGCAACAACGTTCTTAACAACAGGAAGTACAACACTAGCACTTTAATACGCATAACCGAAGCACAACAAAAACACTAGATACAAAAGATAGAGTGGAGTGTAGAAATAACACTCAACGTTTACGTTTACGTGGATTTTTTTATGGATTAATTTATATTTGTGTTTTAATTGGTGGATTTAGTATTCTTTAGGTACAAACTGATAATTAGGTGTCCATGAAGCAAAAATGATAAAAGAGTAACAAAAGAGTTGCAATTAGGAAAATAAAATCAAAATAGAAGAGAGGAACACTCAACATCTTCGGTAGTGACCACGAAGTCGAGCATAACTTTCTCATCCGGACTCCAAATCGGCTGGTTCCGGCGGCATTAGAAAGCTACTTGAGCTGGCTACAATTCCTGTCTAATGTCAAATTTCAAAATTCGGACAGGAACATGGTCAAAATTTGATTCCAACAGCGATCATGAAAATACCCGTTACAGTTCGAGGACACGAATGCGCATCAAGAAACGTGCAGAAAAACACTCGCTACAAAAGATACGCACATAAGTAAAAGTACAAAATCATGCACAAAATTACTCACGCCAAACTGCATTCGCAAAAAGGATCATGAAAACACAAACTACAATCCTAGGACATTAATACAAATCAACAAACATGCACAAACACACTCGCTCAAATGGACATGCACAATCATACATGTAAGAAAACATGCGCAAAAGTCCATTCGAAACAACGTTCTTAAACACACGAACTACAACACTAGGACTTTAATACGCATAACCAAACAACAACAAAATCACAAGATACAAAAGATAGAGTGGAGTGTAGAAATAACACTCAACGTTTACGTTTACGTGGATTTTTTTATGGATTAATTTATATTTGTGTTTTAATTGGTGGATTTAGTATTCTTTAGGTACAAATTGATAATTAGGTGTCCATGAAGCCAAAATGATCAAAGAGTAAGAAAAGAGTTGCAATTAGGAAAATAAAATCAAAATAGAAGAGAGGATCACTCAACATCTTCGGTAGTGACCACGAAGTCGAGCATAACTTTCTCATCCGGACTCCAAATCGGCTGGTTCTGGCGGCATTAGAAAGCTATTTCAGCTGGCTACAATTCTTATCTAATGTCAAATTTCCAAATTCGGACTAGAACATGGTCAAAATTGGATTCCAATAGCGATCATGAAAATACCCGTTACAGTTCGAGAACACGAATGCGCATCAAGAAACGTGCAGAAAAACACTCGTTACAAAAGATACGCACATAAGTAAAAGTACAAAATCATGCACAAAATTACTCACGAAAAACTGCATACGCAAAAAGGATCATGAAAACACAAACTACAATCCTAGGACATTAATACAAATCAACAAACATGCACAAACACACTCGCTCAAATGGACATGCACAAACATACATGTAAAAAAACATGCGCAAAAGTGCATTCGCAACAACGTTCTTAAAAACACGAAGTACAACACTAGGACTTTAATACGCATAACCAAACAACAACAAAAACACAAGATACAAAAGATAGAGTGGAATGTAGAAATAACACTCAACGTTTACGTTTATGTGGATTGTTTTATGGATTAATTTATATTTGTGTTTTAATTGGTGGATTTAGTATTCTTTACGTACAAATTGATAGATAGGTGTCCATGAAGCCAAAATGATCAAAGAGTACGAAAACAGTTGCAATTAGGAAAATAAAATCAAAACTGAAGAGAGGATCACTCAACATCTTCGGTAGTGACCACGAAGTCGAGCATAACTTTCTCATCCGGACTCCAAATCGGCTGGTTCAGGCGGCATTAGAAAGCTATTTGAGCTGGCTACAATTCTTGTCCAATGTCAAATTTCCAAATTCGGACAGGAACATGGTCAAAATTTTATTCCAACAGCGATCATGAAAATACCCGTTACAGTTCGAGGACACAAATGCGCATCAAGAAACGTGCAGAAATACACTCGTTACAAAAGATACGCACATAAGTAAAAGTACAAAATCATGCACAAAATTACTCACGCAAAACTGCATTCGCAAAAAGGATCATGAAAACACAAACTACAATCGTAGGACATTAAATAAATCAACAAACATGCACAAACACACTCGCTCAAATGGACATGCACAAACATACATGTAAAAAAACATGCGCAAAAGTGCATTCGCAACAACGTTCTTAAAAACACGAAGTACAACACTAGGACTTCAATACGCATAACCAAACAACAACAAAAACACAAGATACAAAAGATAGAGTGGAGTGTAGAAATAACACTCAACGTTTACGTTTACGTGGATTTTTTTATGGATTAATTTATATTTGTGTTTTAATTTGTGGATTTAGTATTCTTTACGTACAAATTGATATTTAGGTGTCCATGAAGCCAAAATGATCAAAGAGTACGAAAACAGTTGCAATTAGGAAAATAAAATCAAAATAGAAGAGAGGATCACTCAACATCTTGGGTAGTGACCACGAAGTCGAGCATAACTTTCTCATCCGGACTCCAAATCGGCTGGTTCCGGCGGCATTAGAAAGCTATTTCAGCTGGCTACAATTCCTATCTAATGTAAAATTTCCAAATTCGGATTGGAACATGGTCAAAATTGGATTCCAACAGCGATCATGAAAATACCCGTTACAGTTCGAGGACACGAATGCGCATCAAGAAACGTGCAGAAAAACACTCGTTACAAAAGATACGCACATAAGTAAAAGTACAAAATCATGCACAAAATTACTCACGCAAAACTGCATTCGCAAAGAGGATCATGAAAACACAAACTACAATCCTAGGACATTAATACAAATCAACAAACATGCACAAACACACTCGCTCAAATGGACATGCACAATCATACATGTAAGAAAACATGCGCAAAAGTCCATTCGAAACAACGTTCTTAAACACACGAACAACAACACTAGAACTTTAATACGCATAACCAAACAACAACAAAATCACAAGATACAAAAGATAGAGTGGAGTGTAGAAATAACACTCAACGTTTACGTTTACGTGGATTTTTTTATGGATTAATTTATATTTGTGTTTTAATTGGTGGATTTAGTATTCTTTAGGTACAAATTGATAATTAGGTGTCCATGAAGCCAAAATGATCAAAGAGTAAGAAAAGAGTTGCAATTAGGAAAATAAAATCAAAATAGAAGAGAGGATCACACAACATCTTCGGTAGTGACCACGAAGTCGAGCATAACTTTCTCATCCGGACTCCAAATCGGCTGGTTCTGGCGGCATTAGAAAGCTATTTCAGCTGGGTACAATTCTTATCTAATGTCAAATTTCCAAATTCGGACT
>NW_012193051.1:424750-435103 GCF_000504015.1 Erythranthe guttata
CACAAACACACTCGCTCAAATGGACATGCACAATCATACATGTAAGAAAACATGCGCAAAAGTCCATTCGAAACAACGTTCTTAAACACACGAACTACAACACTAGGACTTTAATACGCATAACCAAACAACAACAAAATCACAAGATACAAAAGATAGAGTGGAGTGTAGAAATAACACTCAACGTTTACGTTTACGTGGATTTTTTTATGGATTAATTTATATTTGTGTTTTAATTGGTGGATTTAGTATTCTTTAGGTACAAATTGATAATTAGGTGTCCATGAAGCCAAAATGATCAAAGAGTAAGAAAAGAGTTGCAATTAGGAAAATAAAATCAAAGAGGATCACTCAACATCTTCGGTAGTGACCACGAAGTCGAGCATAAGCTTTCTCATCCGGACTCCAAATCGGCTGGTTCTGGCGGCATTAGAAAGCTATTTCAGCTGGCTACAATTCTTATCTAATGTCAAATTTCCAAATTCGGACTAGAACATGGTCAAAATTGGATTCCAACAGCGATCATGAAAATACCCGTTACAGTTCGAGGACACGAATGCGCATCAAGAAACGTGCACAAAAACACTCGCTACAAAAGATACGCACATAAGTAAAAGTACAAAATCATGCACAAAATTACTCACGCCAAACTGCATTCGCAAAGAGGATCATGAAAACACAAACTACAATCCTAGGACATTAATACAAATACATAAACATGCACAAACAAACTCGCTCAAATGGACATGCACAAACATACATGTAAAAAAACATGCGCAAAAGTGCATTCGCAACAACGTTCTTAAACACACGAACTACAACACTAGGACTTTAATACGCATAACCAAACAACAACAAAAACACAAGATACAAGAGATAGAGTGGAGTGTAGAAATAACACTCAACGTTTACGTTTACGTGGATTTTTTTATGGATTAATTTATATTTGTGTTTTAATTGGTGGATTTAGTATTCTTTAGGTACAAATTGATAATTAGGTGTCCATGAAGCCAAAATGATCAAAGAGTAAGAAAAGAGTTGCAATTAGGAAAATAAAATCAAAATAGAAGAGAGGATCACTCAACATCTTCGGTAGTGACCACGAAGTCGAGCATAACTTTCTCATCCGGACTCCAAATCGGCTGGTTCTGGCGGCATTAGAAAGCTATTTCAGCTGGCTACAATTCTTATCTAATGTCAAATTTCCAAATTCGGACTAGAACATGGTCAAAATTGGATTCCAACAGCGATCATGAAAATACCCGTTACAGTTCGAGGACACGAAGGCGCATCAAGAAACGGGCAGAAAAACACTCGTTACAAAAGATACGCACATAGGTAAAAGAACAAAATCAGGCACAAAATTACTCACTCAAAACGGCATTCCCAAGAAGGATCATGAAAACACAAACTCCAATCGTAGGACATTAAACAAATCAACAAACATGCACAAACACACTCGCTCAAATGGACATGCACAAACATACATGTAAAAAAACATGCGCAAAAGTGCATTCGCAACAACGTTCTTAAAAACACGAAGTACAACACTAGGACTTCAATACGCATAACCAAACAACAACAAAAACACAAGATACAAAACATAGAGTGGCGTGTAGAAATAACACTCAACGTTTACGTTTACGTATATTTTTTTATGGATTAATTTATATTTGTGTTTTAATTTGTGCATTTAGTATTCTTTACGTACAAATTGATATTTAGGTGTCCATGAAGCCAAAATGATCAAAGAGTACGAAAACAGTTGCAATTAGGAAAATAAAATCAAAACTGAAGAGAGAATCACTCAACATCTTGGGTAGTGACCACGAAGTCGAGCATAACTTTCTCATCCGGACTCCAAATCGGCTGGTTCAGGCGGCATTAGAAAGCTATTTGAGCTGGCTACAATTCCTATCTAATGTAAAATTTCCAAATTCGGACAGGAACATGGTCAAAATTTTATTCCAACAGCGATCATGAAAATACCCGTTACAGTTCGAGGACACGAATGCGCATCAAGAAACGTGCAGAAAAACACTCGTTACAAAAGATACGCACATAAGTAAAAGTACAAAATCATGCACAAAATTACTCACTCAAAACTGCATTCGCAAAAAGGATCATGAAAACACAAACTACAATCGTAGGACATTAAATAAATCAACAAACATGCACAAACACACTCGCTCAAATGGACATGCACAAACATACATGTAAAAAAACATGCGCAAAAGTGCATTCGCAACAACGTTCTTAAAAACACGAAGTACAACACTAGGACTTCAATACGCATAACCAAACAACAACAAAAACACCAGATACCAAAGATAGAGTGGAGTGTAGAAATATCACTCAACGTTTACGTTTACGTGGATTTTTTTATGGATTAATTTATATTTGTGTTTTAATTTGTGGATTTAGTATTCTTTACGTACAAATTGATATTTAGGTGTCCATGAAGCCAAAATGATCAAAGAGTACGAAAACAGTTGCAATTAGGAAAATAAAATCAAAATAGAAGAGAGGATCACTCAACATCTTGGGTAGTGACCACGAAGTCGAGCATAACTTTCTCATCCGGACTCCAAATCGGCTGGTTCCGGCGGCATTAGAAAGCTATTTCAGCTGGCTACAATTCCTATCTAATGTCAAATTTCCAAATTCGGACTGGAACATGGTCAAAATTGGATTCCAACAGCGATCATGAAAATACCCGTTACAGTTCGAGGACACAAATGCGAATCAAGAAACGTGCAGAAATACACTCGTTACAAAAGATACGCACATAAGTAAAAGTACAAAATCATGCACAAAATTACTCACGCAAAACTGCATTCGCAAAAAGGATCATGAAAACACAAACTACAATCGTAGGACATTAAACAAATCAACAAACATGCACAAACACACTCGCTCAAATGGACATGCACAAACATACATGTAAAAAAACATGCGCAAAAGTGCATTCGCAACAACGTTCTTAAAAACACGAAGTACAACACTAGGACTTTAATACGCATAACCAAACAACAACAAAAACACAAGATACAAAAGATAGAGTGGAGTGTAGAAATAACACTCAACGTTTACGTTTACGTGGATTTTTTTATCGATTAATTTATATTTGTGTTTTATTTTGTGGATTTAGTATTCTTTACGTACAAATTGATATTTAGGTGTCCATGAAGCCAAAATGATCAAAGAGTACGAAAACAGTTGCAATTAGGAAAATAAAATCAAAATAGAAGAGAGGATCACTCAACATCTTCGGTAGTGACCACGAAGTCGAGCATAACTTTCTCATCCGGACTCCAAATCGGCTGGTTCCGGCGGCATTAGAAAGCTATTTGAGCTGGCTACAATTCCTGTCTAATGTCAAATTTCGAAATTCGGACAGGAACATGGTCAAAATTTGATTCCAACAGCGATCATGAAAATACCCGTTACAGTTCGAGGACACGAATGCGCATCAAGAAACGTGCACAAAAACACTCGCTACAAAAGATACGCACATAAGTAAAAGTACAAAATCATGCACAAAATTACTCACGCCAAACTGCATTCGCAAAGAGGATCATGAAAACACAAACTACAATCCTAGGACATTAATACAAATACATAAACATGCACAAACACACTCGCTCAAATGGACATGCACAAACATACATGTAAAAAAACATGCGCAAAAGTGCATTCGCAACAACGTTCTTAAAAACACGAAGTACAACACTAGGACTTCAATACGCATAGCCAAACAACAACAAAAACACAAGATACAAGAGATAGAGTGGAGTGTAGAAATAACACTCAACGTTTACGTTTACGTGGATTTTTTTATGGATTAATTTATATTTGTGCATTTAGTATTCTTTAGTAATCTTTAGGTGTCCATGAAGCCAAAATGATCAAAGAGTAAGAAAAGAGTTGCAATTAGGAAAATAAAATCAAAATAGAAGAGAGGATCACTCAACATCTTCGGTAGTGACCACGAAGTCGAGCATAACTTTCTCATCCGGACTCCAAATCGGCTGGTTCTGGCGGCATTAGAAAGCTATTTCAGCTGGCTACAATTCTTATCTAATGTCAAATTTCCAAATTCGGACTAGAACATGGTCAAAATTGGATTCCAACAGCGATCATGAAAATACCCGTTACAGTTCGAGGACACGAATGCGCATCAAGAAACGTGCAGAAAAACACTCGTTACAAAAGATACGCACATAAGTAAAAGTACAAAATCATGCACAAAATTACTCACGCAAAACTGCATACGCAAAAAGGATCATGAAAACACAAACTACAATCCTAGGACATTAATACAAATCAACAAACATGCACAAACACACTCGCTCAAATGGACATGCACAAACATACATGTAAAAAAACATGCGCAAAAGTGCATTCGCAACAACGTTCTTAAAAACACGAAGTACAACACTAGGACGTTAATACGCATAACCAAACAACAACAAAAACACAAGATACAAAAGATAGAGTGGAGTGTAGAAATAACACTCAACGTTTACGTTTACGTGGATTTTTTTATGGATTAATTTATATTTGTGTTTTAATTGGTGGATTTAGTATTCTTTACGTACAAATTGATAGATAGGTGTCCATGAAGCCAAAATGATCAAAGAGTACGAAAACAGTTGCAATTAGGAAAATAAAATCAAAACTGAAGAGAGGATCACTCAACATCTTCGGTAGTGACCACGAAGTCGAGCATAACTTTCTCATCCGGACTCCAAATCGGCTGGTTCAGGCGGCATTAGAAAGCTATTTGAGCTGGCTACAATTCTTGTCTAATGTCAAATTTCCAAATTCGGACAGGAACATGGTCAAAATTTTATTCCAACAGCGATCATGAAAATACCCGTTACAGTTCGAGGACACGAATGCGCATCAAGAAACGTGCAGAAAAACACTCGTGACAAAAGATACGCACATAAGTAAAAGTACAAAATCATGCGGAAAATTACTCACTCAAAACTGCATTCGCAATAAGGATCCTGAAACCACAACCTCCATTTGTAGGCCATTAAATAAATCAACAAACATGCACAAACACACTCGTTCAAATGGACATGTACAAACATACTTGTAAAAAAACATGCGCAAAAGTGCATTTGCAACAACGTTCTTAAAAACACGAAGTACAACACTAGGACTTCAATACGCATAGCCAAACAACAACAAAAACCCAAGATACAAGAGATAGAGTGGAGTGTAGAAATAACACTCAACGTTTACGTTTACGTGGATTTTTTTATGGATTAATTTATATTTGTGTTTTAATTTGTGCATTTAGTATTCTTTACGTACAAATTGATATTTAGGTGTCCATGAAGCCAAAATGATCAAAGAGTACGAAAACAGTTGCAATTAGGAAAATAAAATCAAAATAGAAGAGAGAATCACTCAACATCTTGGGTAGTGACCACGAAGTCGAGCATAACTTTCTCATCCGGACTCCAAATCGGCTGGTTCCGGCGGCATTAGAAAGCTATTTGAGCTGGCTACAATTCCTGTCTAATGTCAAATTTCGAAATTCGGACAGGAACATGGTCAAAATTTGATTCCAACAGCGATCATGAAAATACCCGTTACAGTTCGAGGACACGAATGCGCATCAAGAAACGTGCACAAAAACACTCGCTACAAAAGATACGCACATAAGTAAAAGTACAAAATCATGCACAAAATTACTCACGCCAAACTGCATTCGCAAAGAGGATCATGAAAACACAAACTACAATCCTAGGACATTAATACAAATACATAAACATGCACAAACACACTCGCTCAAATGGACATGCACAAACATACATGTAAAAAAACATGCGCAAAAGTGCATTCGCAACAACGTTCTTAAAAACACGAAGTACAACACTAGGACTTCAATACGCATAGCCAAACAACAACAAAAACACAAGATACAAGAGATAGAGTGGAGTGTAGAAATAACACTCAACGTTTACGTTTACGTGGATTTTTTTATGGATTAATTTATATTTGTGTTTTAATTTGTGCATTTAGTATTCTTTACGTACAAATTGATATTTAGGTGTCCATGAAGCCAAAATGATCAAAGAGTACGAAAACAGTTGCAATTAGGAAAATAAAATCAAAATAGAAGAGAGAATCACTCAACATCTTGGGTAGTGACCACGAAGTCGAGCATAACTTTCTCATCCGGACTCCAAATCGGCTGGTTCCGGCGGCATTAGAAAGCTATTTCAGCTGGCTACAGTTCCTATCTAATGTAAAATTTCCAAATTCGGACTGGAACATGGTCAAAATTGGATTCCAACAGCGATCATGAAAATACCCGTTACAGTTCGAGGACACGAATGCGCATCAAGAAACGTGCAGAAAAACACTCGTTACAAAAGATACGCACATAAGTAAAAGTACAAAATCATGTACAAAATTACTCACGCAAAACTGCATTCGCAAAAAGGATCATGAAAACACAAACTACAATCGTAGGACATTAAACAAATCAACAAACATGCACAAACACACTCGCTCAAATGGACATGCACAAACATACATGTAAAAAAACATGCGCAAAAGTGCATTCGCAACAACGTTCTTAAAAACACGAAGTACAACACTAGGACTTTAATACGCATAACCAAACAACAACAAAAACACAAGATACAAAAGATAGAGTGGAGTGTAGAAATAACACTCAACGTTTACGTTTACGTGGATTTTTTTATGGATTAATTTATATTTGTGTTTTAATTTGTGGATTTAGTATTCTTTACGTACAAATTGATATTTAGGTGTCCATGAAGCCAAAATGATCAAAGAGTACGAAAACAGTTGCAATTAGGAAAATAAAATCAAAATAGAAGAGAGGATCACTCAACATTTTCGGTAGTGACCACGAAGTCGAGCATAACTTTCTCATCCGGACTCCAAATCGGCTGGTTCCGGCGGCATTAGAAAGCTATTTGAGCTGGCTACAATTCCTGTCTAATGTCAAATTTCCAAATTCGGACAGGAACATGGTCAAAATTTGATTCCAACTGCGATCATGAAAATACCCGTTACAGTTCGAGGACACGAATGCGCATCAAGAAACGTGCACAAAAACACTCGCTACAAAAGATACGCACATAAGTAAAAGTACAAAATCATGCACAAAATTACTCACGCCAAACTGCATTCGCAAAGAGGATCATGAAAACACAAACTACAATCCTAGGACATTAATACAAATCAACAAACATGCACAAACACACTCGCTCAAATGGACATGCACAATCATACATGTAAGAAAACATGCGCAAAAGTCCATTCGAAACAACGTTCTTAAACACACGAACTACAACACTAGGACTTTAATACGCATAACCAAACAACAACAAAATCACAAGATACAAAAGATAGAGTGGAGTGTAGAAATAACACTCAACGTTTACGTTTACGTGGATTTTTTTATGGATTAATTTATATTTGTGTTTTAATTGGTGGATTTAGTATTCTTTAGGTACAAATTGATAATTAGGTGTCCATGAAGCCAAAATGATCAAAGAGTAAGAAAAGAGTTGCAATTAGGAAAATAAAATCAAAATAGAAGAGAGGATCACTCAACATTTTCGGTAGTGACCACGAAGTCGAGCATAACTTTCTCATCCGGACTTCAAATCGGCTGGTTCCGGCGGCATTAGAAAGCTATTTCAGCTGGCTACAATTCCTATCTAATGTAAAATTTCCAAATTCGGATTGGAACATGGTCAAAATTGGATTCCAACAGCGATCATGAAAATACCCATTACAGTTCGAGGACACGAATGCGCATCAAGAAACGTGCAGAAAAACACTCGTTACAAAAGATACGCACATAAGTAAAAGTACAAAATCATGCACAAAATTACTCACTCCAAACTGCATTCGCAAAAAGGATCATGAAAACACAAACTACAATCGTAGGACATTAAATAAATCAACAAACATGCACAAACACACTCGCTCAAATGGACCTGCACAAACATACATGTGAAAAAACATGCGCAAAAGTGCATTCGCAACAACGTTCTTAAAAACACGAAGTACAACACTAGGACTTCTATACGCCTAACCCAACAACAACAAAACCCCCAGATCAAAAAGATAGAGTGGAGTGTAGAAATAACACTCAACGTTTACGTTTACGTGGATTTTTTTATGGATTAATTTATATTTGTGTTTAATTTGTGGATTTAGTATTCTTTACGCACAAATTGATATTTAGGTGTCCATGAAGCCAAAATGATCAAAGAGTACGAAAACAGTTGCAATTAGGAAAATAAAATCAAAATAGAAGAGAGGATCACTCAACATCTTGGGTAGTGACCACGAAGTCGAGCATAACTTTCTCATCCGGACTCCAAATCGGCTGGTTCCGGCGGCATTAGAAAGCTATTTCAGCTGGCTACAATTCCTATCTAATGTCAAATTTCCAAATTCGGACTGGAACATGGTCAAAATTGGATTCCAACAGCGATCATGAAAATACCCGTTACAGTTCGAGGACACAAATGCGCATCAAGAAACGTGCAGAAATACACTCGTTACAAAAGATACGCACATAAGTAAAAGTACAAAATCATGCACAAAATTACTCACGCAAAACTGCATTCGCAAAAAGGATCATGAAAACACAAACTACAATCGTAGGACATTAAACAAATCAACAAACATGCACAAACACACTCGCTCAAATGGACATGCACAAACATACATGTAAAAAAACATGCGCAAAAGTGCATTCGCAACAACGTTCTTAAAAACACGAAGTACAACACTAGGACTTTAATACGCATAACCAAACAACAACAAAAACACAAGATACAAAAGATAGAGTGGAGTGTAGAAATAACACTCAACGTTTACGTTTACGTGGATTTTTTTATGGATTAATTTATATTTGTGTTTTAATTGGTGGATTTAGTATTCTTTACGTACAAATTGATAGATAGGTGTCCATGAAGCCAAAATGATCGAAGAGTACGAAAACAGTTGCAATTAGGAAAATAAAATCAAAACTGAAGAGAGGATCACTCAACATCTTCGGTAGTGACCACGAAGTCGAGCATAACTTTCTCATCCGGACTCCAAATCGGCTGGTTCAGGCGGCATTAGAAAGCTATTTGAGCTGGCTACAATTCTTGTCTAATGTCAAATTTCCAAATTCGGACAGGAACATGGTCAAAATTTTATTCCAACAGCGATCATGAAAATACCCGTTACAGTTCGAGGACACGAATGCGCATCAAGAAACGTGCAGAAAAACACTCGTTACAAAAGATACGCACATAAGTAAAAGTACAAAATCATGCACAAAATTACTCACGCAAAACTGCATTCGCAAAGAGGATCATGAAAACACAAACTACAATCCTAGGACATTAAATAAATCAACAAACATGCACAAACACACTCGCTCAAATGGACATGCACAAACATACATGTAAAAAAACATGCGCAAAAGTGCATTCGCAACAACGTTCTTAAAAACACGAAGTACAACACTAGGACTTCAATACGCATAACCAAACAACAACAAAAACACAAGATACAAGAGATAGAGTGGAGTGTAGAAATAACACTCAACGTTTACGTTTACGTGGATTTTTTTATGGATTAATTTATATTTGTGTTTTAATTTGTGGATTTAGTATTCTTTACGTACAAATTGATATTTAGGTGTCCATGAAGCCAAAATGATCAAAGAGTACGAAAACAGTTGCAATTAGGAAAATAAAATCAAAATAGAAGAGAGGATCACTCAACATCTTGGGTAGTGACCACGAAGTCGAGCATAACTTTCTCATCCGGACTCCAAATCGGCTGGTTCCGGCGGCATTAGAAAGCTATTTCAGCTGGCTACAATTCCTATCTAATGTAAAATTTCGAAATTCGGACAGGAACATGGTCAAAATTTGATTCCAACAGCGATCATGAAAATACCCGTTACAGTTCGAGGACACGAATGCGCATCAAGAAACGTGCAGAAAAACACTCGTTACAAAAGATACGCACATAAGTAAAAGTACAAAATCATGCACAAAATTACTCACGCAAAACTGCATTCGCAAAGAGGATCATGAAAACACAAACTACAATCCTAGGACATTAATACAAATCAACAAACATGCACAAACACACTCGCTCAAATGGACATGCACAATCATACATGTAAGAAAACATGCGCAAAAGTCCATTCGAAACAACGTTCTTAAACACACGAACTACAACACTAGGACTTTAATACGCATAACCAAACAACAACAAAATCACAAGATACAAAAGATAGAGTGGAGTGTAGAAATAACACTCAACGTTTACGTTTAT
>NW_012193051.1:447652-487287 GCF_000504015.1 Erythranthe guttata
ATAGAAGAGAGGATCACTCAACATCTTCGGTAGTGACCACGAAGTCGAGTATAACTTTCTCATCCCGAATCCAAATAGGCTGGTTCCGGCGGCATTAGAAAGCTATTTCAGCTGGCTGCAATTCCTGTCTAATGTCAAATTTCCAAATTCGGACTGGAACATGGTCAAAATTGGATTCCAACAGCGATCATGAAAATACCTGTTACAGTTCGAGGACACGAATGCGCATCAAGAAACAGGCACAAAAACACTCGCTACAAAGGATACGCACATAAGTAAAAGTACAAAATCATGCACAAAATTACTCACGCAAAACTGCATTTGCAAAAAGGATCATGAAAACGCAAACTACAATCCTAGGACATTAATACAAATCAACAAACATGCACAAACACACTCGCTCAAATGGACATGCACAAACATACATGTTAAAAAACATGCGCCAAAGTGCATTCGCAACAACGTTCTTAAAAACACGAACTACAACACTAGGACTTTAATACGCATAACCTAACAACAACAAAAACACAAGATACAAAAGATAGAGTGGAGTGTAGAAATAACACTCAACGTTTACGTTTACGTGGATTTTTTTATCGATTAATTTATATTTGTGTTTTAATTGGTGGATTTAGTATTCTATAGGTACAATTGATAATTAGGTGTCCGTGAAGCAAAAATGATCAAAGAGTAAGAAAAGAGTTGCAATTAGGAAAATAAAATCAAAATAGAAGAGAGGATCACTCAACATCTTCGGTAGTGACCACGAAGTCGAGCATAACTTTCTCATCCGGACTCCAAATTGATTGGTTCCGACGGCATTAGAAAGCTATTTCAGCTGGCTGCAATTCCTGTCTAATGTCAAATTTCCAAATTCGGACTGGAACATGGTCAAAATTGGATTCCAACAGCGATCATTAAAATACCCGTTACAGTTCGAGGACACGAATGCGCATCATGAAACGTGCAGAAAAACACTCGCTACAAAAGATACGCACATAAGTAAAAGTACAAAATCATGCACAAAATTACTCACGCAAAACTGCATTCGCAAAAAGGATCATGAAAACACAAACTACAATCGTAGGACATTAAACAAATCAACAAACATGCACAAACACACTCGCTCAAACGGACATGCACAAACATACATGTAAAAAAACATGCGCAAAAGTGCATTCGCAACAACGTTCTTAAAAACACGATGTACAACACTAGGACTTTAATACGCATAACCAAACAACAACAAAAACACAGGATTCAAAAGATAGAGTGGAGTGTAGAAATAACACTCAACGTTTACGTTTACGTGGATTTTTTTATGGATTAATTTTTATTTGTGTTTTAATTGGTTGATTTAGTATTCTTTAGGTACAAATTGAAAATTAGGTGTCCATGAAGCAAAAATGATTAAAGAGTAAGAAAAGAGTTGCAATTAGGAAAATAAAATCAAAATAGAAGAGAGGATCACTCAACATCTTCGGTAGTGACCACGAAGTCGAGTATAACTTTCTCATCCCGAATCCAAATAGGCTGGTTCCGGCGGCATTAGAAAGCTATTTTAGCTGGCTGCAATTCCTGTCTAATGTCAAATTTCCAAATTCGGACTGGAACATGGTCAAAATTGGATTCCAACAGCGATCATGAAAATACCTGTTACAGTTCGAGGACACGAATGCGCATCAAGAAACATGCACAAAAACACTCGCTACAAAGGATACGCACATAAGTAAAAGTACAAAATCATGCACAAAATTACTCACGCAAAACTGCATTTGCAAAAAGGATCATGAAAACGCAAACTACAATCCTAGGACATTAATACAAATCAACAAACATGCACAAACACACTCGCTCAAATGGACATGCACAAACATACATGTTAAAAAACATGCGCCAAAGTGCATTCGCAACAACGTTCTTAAAAACACGAACTACAACACTAGGACTTTAATACGCATAACCTAACAACAACAAAAACACAAGATACAAAAGATAGAGTGGAGTGTAGAAATAACACTCAACGTTTACGTTTACGTGGATTTTTTTATCGATTAATTTATATTTTTGTTTTAATTGGTGGATTTAGTATTCTATAGGTACAGTTGATAATTAGGTGTCCGTGAAGCAAAAATGATCAAAGAGTAAGAAAAGAGTTGCAATTAGGAAAATAAAATCAAAATAGAAGAGAGGATCACTCAACATCTTCGGTAGTGACCACGAAGTCGAGCATAACTTTCTCATCCGGACTCCAAATTGACTGGTTCCGACGGCATTAGAAAGCTATTTCGGCTGGCTGCAATTCCTGTCTAATGTCAAATTTCCCAATTCGGACTGGAACATGGTCAAAATTGGATTCCAACAGCGATCATTAAAATACCCGTTACAGTTCGAGGACACGAATGCGCATCATGAAACGTGCAGAAAAACACTCGCTACAAAAGATACGCACATAATTAAAAGTACAAAATCATGCACAAAATTACTCACGGAAAACTGCATTCGCAAAAAGGATCATGAAAACACAAACTACAATCCTAGGACATTAATACAAATCAACAAACATGCACAAACACACTCGCTATGGACATGCACAAACATACATGTAAAAAAATATGCGCAAAAGTGCATTCGCAACAACGTTCTTAAAAACACGAAGTACAACACTAGGACTTTAATACGCATAACAAAACAACAACAAAAACACAAGATTCAAAAGATAGAGTGGAGTGTAGAAATAACACTCAACGTTTACCTTTACGTGGATTTTTTTATGCATTAATTTTTATTTGTGTTTTAATTGGTAGTTTTAGTATTCTTTAGGTACAAATTGAAAATTAGGTGTCCATGAAGCAAAAATGATTAAAGAGTAAGAAAAGAGTTGCAATTAGGAAAATAAAATCAAAATAGAAGAGAGGATCACTCAACATCTTCGGTAGTGACCACGAAGTCGAGTATATCTTTCTCATCCGGACTCCAAATCGACTGGTTCCGGCGGCATTAGAAAGCTATTTCAGCTGGCTGCAATTCCTGTCTAATGTCAAATTTCCAAATTCGGACTGGAACATGGTCAAAATTGGATTCCAACAGCGATCATGAAAATACCTGTTACAGTTCGAGGACACGAATGCGCATCAAGAAACGTGCACAAAAACACTCGCTACAAAAGATACGCACATAAGTAAAAGTACAAAATCATGCACAAAATTACTCACGCAAAACTGCATTCGCAAAAAGGATCATGAAAACACAAACTACAATCCTAGGACATTAATACAAATCAACAAACATGCACAAACACACTCGCTCAAATGGACATGCACAAACATACATGTTAAAAAACATGCGCCAAAGTGCATTCGCAACAACGTTCTTTAACACACGAACTACAACACTAGGACTTTAATACGCATAACCAAACAACAACAAAAACACAAGATACAAAAGATAGAGTGGAGTGTAGAAATAACACTCAACTTTTACGTTTACGTGGATTTTTTTATGGATTAATTTATATTTGTGTTTTAATTGGTGGATTTAGTATTCTATAGGTACAATTGATAATTAGGTGTCCGTGAAGCAAAAATGATCAAAGAGTAAAAAAAGAGTTGCAATTAGGAAAATAAAATCAAAATAGAAGAGAGGATCACTCAACATCTTCGGTAGTGACCACGAAGTCGAGCATAACTTTCTCATCCGGACTCCAAATCGACTGGTTCCGACGGCATTAGAAAGCTATTTCAGCTGGCTGCAATTCCTGGCTAATGTCAAATTTCCAAATTCGGACTGGAACATGGTCAAAATTGGATTCCATCAACGATCATGAAAATACCCGTTACAGTTCGAGGACACGAATGCGCATCATGAAACGTGCAGAAAAACACTCGTTACAAAAGATACGCACATAAGTAAAAGTACAAATTCATGCACAAAATTACTCACGCAAAACTGCATTCGCAAAAAGGATCATGAAAACACAAACTACAATCGTAGGACATTAAACAAATCAACAAACATGCACAAACACACTCGCTCAAACGGACATGCACAAACATACATGTAAAAAAACATGCGCAAAAGTGCATTCGCAACAACGTTCTTAAAAACACGAAGTACAACACTAGGACTTTAATTCGCATAACCAAACAACAACAAAAACACAGGATTCAAAAAATAGAGTGGAGTGTAGAAATAACACTCAACGTTTACGTTTACATGGATTTTTTTATGGATTAATTTTTATTTGTGTTTTAATTGGTTGATTTAGTATTCTTTAGGTACAAATTGAAAATTAGGTGTCCATGAAGCCAAAATGATTAAAGAGTAAGAAAAGAGTTGCAATTAGGAAAATAAAATCAAAATAGAAGAGAGGATCACTCAACATCTTCGGTAGTGACCACGAAGTCGAGTAGAACTTTCTCATCCGGACTCCAAATCGGCTGGTTCCGGCGGCATTAGAAAGCTATTTCAGCTGGCTGCAATTCCTGTCTAATGTCAAATTTCCAAATTCGGACTGGAACATGGTCAAAATTGGATTCCAATAGCGATCATGAAAATACCTGTTACAGTTCGAGGACACGAATGCGCATCAAGAAACGTGCACAAAAACACTCGCTACAAAAGATACGCACATAAGTAAAAGTAAAAAATCATGCACAAAATTACTCACGCAAAACTGCATTTGCAAAAAGGATCATGAAAACACAAACTACAATCCTAGGACATTAATACAAATCAACAAACATGCACAAACACACTCGCTCAAATGGACATGCACAAACATACATGTTAAAAAACATGCGCCAAAGTGCATTCGCAACAACGTTCTTTAACACACGAACTACAACACTAGGACTTTAATACGCATAACCAAACAACAACAAAAACACAAGATACAAAAGATAGAGTGGAGTGTAGAAATAACACTCAACTTTTACGTTTACGTGGATTTTTTTATGGATTAATTTATATTTGTGTTTTAATTGGTGGATTGTAGTATTCTATAGGTACAATTGATAATTAGGTGTCCGTGAAGCAAAAATGGTCAAAGAGTAATAAAAGAGTTGCAATTAGGAAAATAAAATCAAAATAGAAGAGAGGATCACTCAACATCTTCGGTAGTGACCACGAAGTCGAGCATAACTTTCTCATCCGGACTCCAAATCGACTGGTTCCGACGGCATTAGAAAGCGATTTCAGCTGGCTGCAATTCCTGTCTAATGTCAAATTTCCAAATTCGGACTGGAACATGGTCAAAATTGGATTCCATCAGCGATCATGAAAATACCCGTTACAGTTCGAGGACACGAATGCGCATCATGAAACGTGCAGAAAAACACTCGATACAAAAGATACGCACATAAGTAAAAGTACAAAATCATGCACAAAATTACTCACGCAAAACTGCATTCGCAAAAAGGATCATGAAAACACAAACTACAATCCTAGGACATTAATACAAATCAACAAACATGCACAAACACACTCGCTATGGACATGCACAAACATACATGTAAAAAAATATGCGCAAAAGTGCATTCGCAACAACGTTCTTAAAAACACGAAGTACAACACTAGGACTTTAATACGCATAACAAAACAACAACAAAAACACAAGATTCAAAAGATAGAGTGGAGTGTAGAAATAACACTCAACGTTTACCTTTACGTGGATTTTTTTATGCATTAATTTTTATTTGTGTTTTAATTGGTAGTTTTAGTATTCTTTAGGTACAAATTGAAAATTAGGTGTCCATGAAGCAAAAATGATTAAAGAGTAAGAAAAGAGTTGCAATTAGGAAAATAAAATCAAAATAGAAGAGAGGATCACTCAACATCTTCGGTAGTGACCACGAAGTCGAGTATATCTTTCTCATCCGGACTCCAAATCGACTGGTTCCGGCGGCATTAGAAAGCTATTTCAGCTGGCTGCAATTCCTGTCTAATGTCAAATTTCCAAATTCGGACTGGAACATGGTCAAAATTGGATTCCAACAGCGATCATGAAAATACCTGTTACAGTTCGAGGACACGAATGCGCATCAAGAAACGTGCACAAAAACACTCGCTACAAAAGATACGCACATAAGTAAAAGTACAAAATCATGCACAAAATTACTCACGCAAAACTGCATTCGCAAAAAGGATCATGAAAACACAAACTACAATCCTAGGACATTAATACAAATCAACAAACATGCACAAACACACTCGCTCAAATGGACATGCACAAACATACATGTTAAAAAACATGCGCCAAAGTGCATTCGCAACAACGTTCTTTAACACACGAACTACAACACTAGGACTTTAGTACGCATAACCAAACAACAACAAAAACACAAGATACAAAAGATAGAGTGGAGTGTAGAAATAACACTCAACTTTTACGTTTACGTGGATTTTTTTATGGATTAATTTATATTTGTATTTTAATTGGTGGATTTAGTATTCTATAGGTACAATTGATAATTAGGTGTCCGTGAAGCAAAAATGGTCAAAGAGTAAAAAAAGAGTTGCAATTAGGAAAATAAAATCAAAATAGAAGAGAGGATCACTCAACATCTTCGGTAGTGACCACGAAGTCGAGCATAACTTTCTCATCCGGACTCCAAATCTACTGGTTCCGACGGCATTAGAAAGCTATTTCAGCTGGCTGCAATTCCTGTCTAATGTCAAATTTCCGAATTCGGACTGGAACACCGTCAAAATTGGATTCCATCAGCGATCATGAAAATACCCGTTACAGTTCGAGGACACGAATGCGCATCATGAAACGTGCAGAAAAACACTCGATACAAAACATACGCACATAAATAAAAGTACAAAATCATGCACAAAATTACTCACGCAAAACTGCATTCGCAAAAAGGATCATGAAAACACAAACTACAATCCTAGGACATTAATACAAATCAACAAACATGCACAAACACACTCGCTCAAATGGACATGCACAAACATACATGTAAAAAAACATGCGCAAAAGTGCATTCGCAACAACGTTCTTAAAAACACGAAGTACAACACTAGGACTTTAATACGCATAACCAAACAACAACAAAAACACAAGATTCAAAAGATAGAGTGGAGTGTAGAAATAACACTCAACGTTTACGTTTACGTGGATTTTTTTATGGATTAATTTTTATTTGTGTTTTAATTGGTTGATTTAGTATTCTTTAGGTACAAATTGAAAATTAGGTGTCCATGAAGCAAAAATGATTAAAGAGTAAGAAAAGAGTTGCAATTAGGAAAATAAAATCAAAATAGAAGAGAGGATAACTCAACATCTTCGGTAGTGACCACGAAGTCGAGTATATCTTTCTCATCCGGACTCCAAATCGACAGGTTCCGGCGGCATTAGAAAGCTATTTCAGCTGGCTGCAATTCCTGTCTAATGTCAAATTTCCAAATTCGGACTGGAACATGGTCAAAATTGGATTCCAACAGCGATCATGAAAATACCTGTTACAGTTCGAGGACACGAATGCGCATCAAGAAACGTGCACAAAAACACTCGCTACAAAAGATACGCACATAAGTAAAAGTACAAAATCATGCACAAAATTACTCACGCAAAACTGCATTCGCAAAAAGGATCATGAAAACACAAACTACAATCCTAGGACATTAATACAAATCAACAAACATGCACAAACACACTCGCTCAAATGGACATGCACAAACATACATGTTAAAAAACATGCGCCAAAGTGCATTCGCAACAACGTTCTTTAACACACGAACTACAACACTAGGACTTTAATACGCATAACCAAACAACAACAAAAACACAAGATACAAAAGATAGAGTGGAGTGTAGAAATAACACTCAACTTTTACGTTTACGTGGATTTTTTTATGGATTAATTTATATTTGTGTTTTAATTGGTGGATTTAGTATTCTATAGGTACAATTGATAATTAGGTGTCCGTGAAGCAAAAATGATCAAAGAGTAAGAAAAGAGTTGCAATTAGGAAAATAAAATCAAAATAGAAGAGAGGATCACTCAACATCTTCGGTAGTGACCACGAAGTCGAGCATAACTTTCTCATCCGGACTCCAAATCGATTGGTTCCGACGGCATTAGAAAGCTATTTCAGCTGGCTGCAATTCCTGTCTAATGTCAAATTTCCAAATTCGGTCTCGAACATGGTCAAAATTGGATTCCAACAGCGATCATGAAAATACCTGTTACGGTTCGAGGACACGAATGCGCATCAAGAAACGTGCACAAAAACACTCGCTACAAAAGATACGCACATAAGTAAAAGTACAAAATCATGCACAAAATTACTCACGCAAAACTGCATTCGCAAAAAGGATCATCAAAACACAAACTACAATCCTAGGACATCAATACAAATCAACAAACATGCACAAACACACTCGCTCAAATGGACATGCACAAACATACATGTAAAAAAACATGCGCAAAAGTGCATTCGCAACAACGTTCTTAAAATTACGAAGTACAACACTAGGACTTTAATACGCATAACCAAACAACAACAAAAACACAAGATTCAAAAGATAGAGTGGAGTGTAGAAATAACACTCAACGTTTACGTTTACGTGGATTTTTTTATGGATTAATTTTTATTTGTGTTTGAATTGGTTGATTCAGTATTCTTTAGGTACAAATTGAAAATTAGGTGTCCATGAAGCAAAAATGATTAAAGAGTAAGAAAAGAGTTGCAATTAGGAAAATAAAATCAAAATAGAAGAGAGGATCACTCAACATCTTCCGTAGTGACCACGAAGTCGAGTATAACTTTCTCATCCTGACTCCAAATCGGCTGGTTCCGGCGGCATTAGAAAGCTATTTCAGCTGGCTGCAACTCCTGTCTAATGTCAAATTTCCAAATTCGGACTGGAACACGGTCAAAATTGGATTCCAACAGCGATCATGAAAATACCCGTTACAGTTCGAGGACACGAATGCGCATCAAGAAACGTGCACAAAAACACTCGCTACAAAAGATACGCACATAAGTAAAAGTACAAAATCATGCACAAAATTACTCACGCAAAACTGCATTCGCAAAAAGGATCATGAAAACACAAACTACAATCCTAGGACATTAATACAAATCAACAAACATGCACAAACACACTCGCTCAAATGGACATGCACAAACATACATGTTAAAAAACATGCGCCAAAGTGCATTCGCAACAACGTTCTTTAACACACGAACTACAACACTAGGACTTTAATACGCATAACCAAACAACAACAAAAACACAAGATACAAAAGATAGAGTGGAGTGTAGAAATAACACTCAACTTTTACGTTTACGTTGATTTTTTTATGGATTAATTTATATTTGTGTTTTAATTGGTGGATTTAGTATTCTATAGGTACAATTGATAATTAGGTATCCGTGAAGCAAAAATGATCAAAGAGTAAGAAAAGAGTTGCAATTAGGAAAATAAAATCAAAATAGAAGAGAGGATCACTCAACATCTTCGGTACTGACCACGAAGCCGAGCATAACTTTCTCATCCGGAATCCAAATCGACTGGTTCTGGCGGCATTAGAAAGCTATTTCAGCTGGCTGCAATTCCGGTCTAATGTCAAATTTCCAAATTCGGACTGGAACATGGTCAAAATTGGATTCCAACAGCGATCATGAAAATACCTGTTACAGTTCGAGGACACGAATGCGCATCAAGAAACGTGCACAAAAACACTCGCTACAAAAGATACGCACATAAGTAAAAGTACAAAATCATGCACAAAATTACTCACGCAAAACTGCATTCGCAAAAAGGATCATCAAAACACAAACTACAATCCTAGGACATCAATACAAATCAACAAACATGCACTAACTCACTCGCTCAAATGGACATGCACAAACATACATGTTAAAAAACATGCGCCAAAGTGCATTCGCAACAAAGTTCTTACAAACACGAAGTACAACACTAGGACTTTAATACGCATAACCAAACAACAAGAAATACACAAGATTCAAAAGATAGAGTGGAGTGTAGAAATAACACTCAACGTTTACGTTTACGTGGATTTTCCTATGGATTAATTTTTATCTGTGTCCGAATTGGTAGATATAGTATTCTTTAGGTACAAATTGATAACTAGGTGTCCATGAAGCAAAAATGATTAAAGAGTAAGAAAAGAGTTGCAATTAGGAAAATAAAATCAAAATAGAAGAGAGGATCACTCAACATCTTCCGTAGTGACCACGAAGTCGAGTATAACTTTCTCATCCGGACTCCAAATCGGCTGGTTCTGGCGGCATTAGAAAGCTATTTCAGCTGGCTGCAATTCCTGTCTAATGTCAAATTTCCAAATTCGGACTGGAACATGGTCAAAATTGGATTCCAACAGCGATCATGAAAATACCTGTTACAGTTCGAGGACACGAATGCGCATCAAGAAACGTGCACAAAAACACTCGCTACAAAAGATACGCACATAAGTAAAAGTACAAAATCATGCACAAAATTACTCACGCAAAACTGCATTCGCAAAAAGGATCATGAAAACACAAACTACAATCCTAGGACATTAATACAAATCAACAAACATGCACAAACACACTCGCTCAAATGGACATGCACAAACACACTCGCTCAAATGGACATGCACAAACATACATGTTAAAAAACATGCGCCAAAGTGCATTCGCAACAACGTTCTTAAACACACGAACTACATCACTAGGACTTCAATACGCATAACCAAACAACAACAAAAACACAAGATACAAAAGATAGAGTGGAGTGTAGAAATAACACTCAACGTTTACGTTTACGTGGATTTTTTTATGGATTAATTTATATTTGTGTTTTAATTGGTGGATTTAGTATTCTTTAGGTACAAATTGATAATTAGGTGTCCATGAAGCAAAAATGATAAAAGAGTAACAAATGAGTTGCAATTAGGAAAATAAAATTAAAATAGAAGAGAGGATCACTCAACATCTTCGGTAGTGACCACGAAGTCGAGCACAACATTCTCATCCGGACTCCAAATCGGCTGGTTCCGGTGGCATTAGAAAGCTATTTCAGCTGGCTACAATTCCTATCTAATGTCAAATTTCCAAATTCGGACTGGAACATGATCAAAATTGGATTCCAACAGTGATCATGAAAATACCCGTTATAGTTCGAGGACACGAATGCGCATCAAGAAACGTGCACAAAAATACTCGCTACAAAAGATACGCACATAAGTTAAAGTAAAAAATCATGCACAAAATTACTCACGCAAAACTGCATTCGTAAAAAGGATCATGAAAACACAAACTACAGTCCTAGGACTTTAATACAAATCAACACACATGCACTGACACTCGCTCAAATGGACATGCACAAACATACATGTAAAAAAACATGCGCAAAAGTGCATTTGCAACAATGTTCTTAAACACACGAACTACAACACTAGGACTTTAATACGCATAACCAAAGCACAACAAAAACACAATATACAAAAGATAGAGTGGAGTGTAGAAATAACACTCAACGTTTACGTTTACGTGGATTTTTTTATGGATTAATTTATATTTGTGTTTTAATTGGTGGATTTAGTATTCTTTAGGTACAAATTGATAATTAGGTGTCCATGAAGCAAAAATGATAAAAGAGTAACAAAAGAGTTGCAATTAGGAAAATAAAAACAAAATAAAAGAGAGGATCACTCAACATCTTCGGTGGTGACCACGAAGTCGAGCATAACATTCTAATCCGGACTCCAAATCGGCTGGTTCCGGCTGCATTAGAAAGCTATTTCAGCTGGCTACAATTCCTATCTAATGTCAAATTTCCAAATTCGGACTGGAACATGGTCAAAATTGGATTCCAACAGCGATCATGAAAATACTCGGTACAGTTCGAGGACACGAATGCGCATCAAGAAACGTGCAGAAAAACACTCGCTACAAAAGATACGCACCTAAGTAACAGTGCAAAATCATGCACAAAATTACTCACGCAAAACTGCATTCGCAAAAAGGATCATGAAAACACAAACTACAATCCTAGGACATTAATACAAAATCAACAAACATGCACAAACACACTCGCTCAAATGGACATGCACGAACATACATGTAAAAAAACATGCGCAAAGTGCATTCGCAACAACTTTCGTAAACACACGAACTACGACACTACGACTTTATACGCATAACCAAGCACATAAAACACAAGATACAAAGATGAAGTGGAGTGTAGTGTAGAAATAACACTCAACGTTTACGTTTTACGTTTATTTTTTTATTGATTTATTTATATTTCTGTTTTAATTGGTGGATTTAGTATTCTATAGGTACAAATTGATAATTAGGTGTCCATGAAGCAAAAATGATGAAAGAGTAAGAAAAGAGTTGCAATTAGGAAAATAAAATCAAATTAGAAGAGAGGATCCCGCAACATCTTCGGTAGTGTCCACGAAGTCGAGCATAACTTTCTCATCCGGACTCCAAATCGACTGGTTCCGGCGGCATTAGGAAGCTATTTCAGCTGGCTACAATTCCTGTCTAATGTCAAATTTCCAAATTCGGACTCGAACATGGTCAAAATTGGATTCCAACAGCGATCATGAAAATACCAGCTACAATTCGAGGACACGAATGCGCATCAAGAAACGTGCACAAAAACACTAGCTACAAAAGATACGCACATAAGTAACAGTACAAAATCATGCACAAAATTACTCACGCAAAACTGCATTCGCAAAATGGATCATGAAAACACAAACTACAATCCTAGGACATTAATACAAATCAACAAACATGCACAAACACACTCGCTCGAATGGACATGCACAAACGTACATGTTAAAAAACATGCGCAAAAGTGCATTCGCTACAACGTTCTTAAAAACACGAAATACAACACTAGGACTTTAATACGCATAACCAAACAACAACAAAAACACAAGATACAAAAGATACAGTGGAGTGTAGAAATAACACTCAACGTTTACGTTTACGTTTATTTTTTTATTGATTTATTTATATTTCTGTTTTAATTGGTGGATTTAGTATTCTATAGGTACAAATTGATAATTAGGTGTCCATGAAGCAAAAATGATGAAAGACTAAGAAAAGAGTTGCAATTAGGAAAATAAAATCAAATTAGAAGAGAGGATCCCGCAACATCTTCGGTAGTGTCCACGAAGTCGAGCATAACTTCCTCATCCGGACTCCAAATCGACTGGTTCCGGCGGCATTAGGAAGCTATTTCAGCTGGCTACAATTCCTGTCTAATGTCAAATTTCCAAATTCGGACTCGAACATGGTCAAAATTGGATTCCAACAGCGATCATGAAAATACCAGCTACAATTCGAGGACACGAATGCGCATCAAGAAACGTGCACAAAAACACTCGCTACAAATGATACGCACATAAGTAACAGTACAAAATCATGCACAAAATTACTCACGCAAAACTGCATTCGCAAAATGGATCATGAAAACACAAACTACAATCCTAGGACATTAATACAAATCAACAAACATGCACAAACACACTCGCTCGAATGGACATGCACAAACGTACATGTTAAAAAACATGCGCAAAAGTGCATTCGCTACAACGTTCTTAAAAACACGAAATACAACACTATGACTTTAATACGCATAACCAAACAACAACAAAAACACAAGATACAAAAGATACAGTGGAGTGTAGAAATAACACTCAACGTTTACGTTTACGTTTAATTTTTTTATTGATTTATTTATATTTCTGTTTTAATTGGTGGATTTAGTATTCTATAGGTACAAATTAATAATTAGGTGTCCATGAAGCAAAAATGATGAAAGACTAAGAAAAGAGTTGCAATTAGGAAAATAAAATCAAATTAGAAGAGAGGATCCCGCAACATCTTCGGTAGTGTCCACGAAGTCGAGCATAACTTCCTCATCCGGACTCCAAATCGACTGGTTCCGGCGGCATTAGAAAGCTATTTCAGCTGGCTACAATTCCTGTCTAATGTCAAATTTCCAAATTCGGACTCGAACATGGTCAAAATTGGATTCCAACGGCGATCATGAAAATACCCGCTACAGTTCGAGGACACGAATGCGCATCAAGAAACGTGCACAAAAACACTCGCTACAAAAGATACGCACATAAGTAAAAGTGCAAAATCATGCACAAAATTACTCACGCAAAACTGCATTCGCAAAAAGGATCATGAAAACACAAACTACAATCCTAGGACATTAATACAAATCAACAAACCTGCACAAACACACTCGCTCGAATGGACATGCACAAACGTACATGTTAAAAAACATGCGCAAAAGTGCATTCGCTACAACGTTCTTAAAAACACGAAATACAACACTAGGACTTTAATACGCATAACCAAACAACAACAAAAACACAAGATACAAAAGATACAGTGGAGTGTAGAAATAACACTCAACGTTTACGTTTACGTTTATTTTTTTATTGATTTATTTATATTTCTGTTTTAATTGGTGGATTTAGTATTCTATAGGTACAAATTGATAATTAGGTGTCCATGAAGCAAAAATGATGAAAAACTAAGAAAAGAGTTGCAATTAGGAAAATAAAATCAAATTAGAAGAGAGGATCCCGCAACATCTTCGGTAGTGTCCACGAAGTCGAGCATAACTTCCTCATCCGAACTCCAAATCGACTGGTTCCGGCGGCATTAGGAAGCTATTTCAGCTGGCTACAATTCCTGTCTAATGTCAAATTTCCAAATTCGGACTCGAACATGGTCAAAATTGGATTCCAACAGCGATCATGAAAATACCAGCTACAATTCGAGGACACGAATGCGCATCAAGAAACGTGCACAAAAACACTCGCTACAAAAGATACGCACATAAGTAATAGTACAAAATCATGCACAAAATTACTCACGCAAAACTGCATTCGCAAAATGGATCATGAAAACACAAACTACAATCCTAGGACATTAATACAAATCAACAAACCTGCACAAACACACTCGCTCGAATGGACATGCACAAACGTACATGTTAAAAAACATGCGCAAAAGTGCATTCGCTACAACGTTCTTAAAAACACGAAATACAACACTAGGACTTTAATACGCATAACCAAACAACAACAAAAACACAAGATACAAAAGATACAGTGGAGTGTAGAAATAACACTCAACGTTTACGTTTACGTTTATTTTTTTATTGATTTATTTATATTTCTGTTTTAATTGGTGGATTTAGTATTCTATAGGTACAAATTGATAATTAGGTGTCCATGAAGCAAAAATGATGAAAGACTAAGAAAAGAGTTGCAATTAGGAAAATAAAATCAAATTAGAAGAGAGGATCCCGCAACATCTTCGGTAGTGTCCACGAAGTCGAGCATAACTTCCTCATCCGGACTCCAAATCGACTGGTTCCGGCGGCATTAGAAAGCTATTTCAGCTGGCTACAATTCCTGTCTAATGTCAAATTTCCAAATTCGGACTCGAACATGGTCAAAATTGGATTCCAACGGCGATCATGAAAATACCCGTTACAGTTCGAGGACACGAATGCGCATCAAGAAACGTGCACAAAAAAACTCGCTACAAAAGATACGCACATAAGTACAATTACAAAATCATGCACAAAATTACTCACGCAAAACTGCATTCGCAAAAAGGATCATGAAAACACAAACTACAATCCTAGGACATTAATACAAATCAACAAACATGCACAAACAAACTCGCTCAAATGGACATGCACAAACATACATGTAAAAAAACATGCGCAAAAGTGCATTCGCAACAACTTTCTTAAACACACGAACTACAACACTAGGACTTTAATACGCATAACCAAACAACAACGAAAACACAAGATACAAAAGATAGAGTGGAGTGTAGAAATAACACTCAACGTTTACGTTTACGTGGATTTTTTTATGGATTAATTTATATTTTTGTTTTAATTGGTGAATTTAGTATTCTTTAGGTACAAATTGATAATTAGGTGTCAATGAAGCAAAAATGATTAATGAGTAAGAAAAGAGCTGCAATTAGGAAAATAAAATCAAAATAGAAGAGAGGATCACTCAACATCTTCGGTAGTGACCACGAAGTTGAGCATAACATCTAATGTCAAATTTCAACATCTAATGTCAAATTTCCAAATTCGGACTGGAACATGGTCAAAATTGGATTCCAACAGCGATCATGAAAATACCCGTTACAGTTCGAGGGCACGAATGCGCATCAAGAAACGTGCACAAAAACACTTGCTACAAAAGATACGTGTAGCACCCCCCTCGGGTCGGGCGATAAATCGAACCGGTTTATCGGAAAACTTTAGATAGCGGAAGCAAAAATGGATCTTTTTGTAAATTTTAAAACTTTCGAGTAGGACCAAAAGGTAATTTCTAAAAATATCTTTTTGGGTCATTTGAAAACTTTTGAAAAACCTTGAGAATTTCTAAAACTCCTTAGGGTTATTTTGGTTGTTTAAAATCTTTCGTTTAGAAATAACTTTGGAAAGGGAGATTATTATTCGAGTGCTACATTTATCTAACTATGGTTTCACTTTTGGTTCGAAAAGAAATCAGAGTTTAAAGCTATTTGGTGAATAGGGATTTTCGGGTAAGAAATGCAATTATCAAAATAAGCGGACCAACTATATTAATATCAAAATAAGGCCCGTAATAGGGTAAGAGTTTAATTTCCCTAACGGGGAAATATTAGAGTTTAAGGCAAACGGAAATACGGAAATTGTTTATAGTTTACATCACCAAAATAGAATAAGCATAGTTTATAGACCCCTCGTACGACCCTCTAAAAGCTTCGGCCAAGACTCCGATCCACTACTCGGTCCATTCCGTTGAGGGATTCCTACTACTACCTGCAATCAAAGAAGTATCTATATGAGCTATTAAGCCCAGTAAGAAATCCGAATGGATAACGAGGTTTTAAAATATGGTTTTACGTACTTATATTAATATATACACATAAGCATCACACCTTACCATTCGTCGGCAAACGAACACACACATACACACGAAATTTAATATTAAGCACGTAAATCGACGCAAATACTGAAAATTACCAATTTACCCTTTTCGTGCAAATGCATGAATGAAAACATTTTCTGTTGTTCGAATCCGTGAAAAATTAACTTCTTTACTTGGATGATAAGCATATTATTCTGAGCCCGTTCTTTTGGTGGAATCAAACCACCCCTTTAACTATAGTAACTATGGTTGGAATACCGGCCCCCCGTATCCCGACTTATCCAACCCAAGCATTCCATTAACCTTTCCTTTCGTAAAAATGAAATCTCTTTTTATGCAAGACCATGAGACGAATGAAACTCTCATACAAAATGACTACTTTACCACATCACAAATATCAATCAACGAGCATACAAATAAAGTTCAATTATCCACATAATACTCACATACACACGGCAATCACACACATATCATACACACATATACATATAGCCATTTAAGCATATCACATAATTCACATTATTATCATATTATGTATTTTTTATAAAACACACACACACAACAGCACATACACACACACACGGCACACATACACACACATAACATGCAGCCCCCAAAACACACTTTAATTAGCATTTAATTAGCAAACCATGCTCTTAAAGCCCAACATTTCTATCTTTTCATTTATGGGATTTCTCCCACTTTTATTCATTTAATGAATTAAAATTCTTACAGCCCCTTAACATAGTTCAGCTGCAGATTTTTAACCATCAATTCACCTTCTCAAAATTAATACACAAGACATAATGATTGACACACAAAAGTTCTATTTATGGCACATGCACAAGCAATATTTCGAAATAATAGCAAATAGCATCTAAAAATTCTCAAATTTAATTATATGCTACCTAACTGACTAAATGAACAGATCCAAAAAGAATTTTGCAGTTTCCTTAAAAATCGGATTTTTAAAAATTAAAATACTCGGCAAGTAGTGTTGAAGCCAAAAATTATTTTCCCAACAAATATTAATTCAAAACTAAGGCCAAATAGCAAATAATCAAATTCCACTTACTCCTACTGAGATTTTAAAGATCAAAAACATTTTTCATGTCGAAATTTAAGAATTTGCAGATTAGTCCTAAAGATTCATAGATCTACACATGCAACCCCAAAAATCTTGAAAACTCATTTTCTTTTTTTACCAAAATTCCAAAAATTCGAAATAGGAAACCTTTAAACACAAAATGCTTAGAATCACAGATTATAACATGGATTAGACATGCAAGAAAACAAATAACAAGATTAGCACAAGATTTCGGATTTTACACAAAAAGCCCTAATTTTTCGAAAGTGAAGAAATCTTTTAGGAAATTTCAAAAATCATTTTCCATACTATGATACCCTTCGATTGCAGCAAGAAATTCGATATTTCTTACCTATCAAAAGTGTTTGGCCGAAGAAAGAAAAAAAACCTTCAAAAGAAAAGAGGGTTTTTAGAGAGAGAAAGGAGGATGAAGAAAATGAAGAACACAAGGATACAATGTTACCTCCTTCAAGAAGTGGCTCCAAGATTGAACCAAGCTAGTTGAATGGAGAAGGTAAGAGCTTTGATATCAAGTTGGGAGGAGTTTAATTCTCCCGTAAGAGGGAAAGTGTTTTTGATGGTGTTCTTGGCATATTCAAGGGTGAAGCTTATATAGGGGATTTGCATTTTTATTTCTCTATTTTTTTCTTGAGGAATTTTGAGGTGTTGGCCGATGGAGGAGGTGGTGCTACGGTGGTGATGGTGAGGAGAAGACAAGTGGGGGTGTAGGTGTAAGAAGATGAAGATAGATGGGTGTCTCTTGGGATGACTTAGCATGCTTGAGTGTAGGATTAGTGTAAATCCTCACTCTTTGCCAAGTGGACAAGCATGCATCTTTTTCTTAATTTTATTTACTAATTAATAAATTCACTTATTCACTCACACACACACATATCCGAAAACACACACACATATATTTAGATACACATACCTATAGTCTAGAGTAACATAGCTTATATAGCATATGCATATATGTATGCATACATGTACGTATATATGCATGTATTATGTATGTTATTATGATTAAACCATGAAATCACATAAACAATTTAATTATACACATAAATCACATAATTTAATTTAGCACACAATTATAAATACTTAATCCACTTAAGCACATAATTACCGAAATAAAGTTGGCACATAATTATCAATAAATTCCTAGCACATAAGGCATAAAATCAAATCGGCATATAAGGATTAATAGTCTAAGCAAATAAGGCACGTAGAGAAATTAAATTAATAAGGTAAATAAATTCCTAAAAATTCATACGTGAGAATTTCCGGGTTATGGAATTTTGGTTAGGGATTAGGGTTTCAAAAAAATGTGGGGTGTTACAATACGCACATAAGTAAAAGTACAAAATCATGTACAAAATTAATCACGCAAAACTGCATTCGCAAAAAGGATCATGTCAACACAAACTACAATCCTAGGACATTAATACAAATCAACAAACATGCACAAACACACTCGCTCAAATGGACATGCACAAACATACATGTAAAAAAACATGCGCAAAAGTGCATTCGCAACAACGTTCTTAAAAACACGAAGTACAGCACTAGGACTTTAATACGCATAACCCAAGCACAACAAAAACACAAGATACAAAAGATAGAGTGGAGTGTAGAAATAACACTCAACGTTTACGTTTACGTGGATTTTTTTATGGATTAATTTATATTTGTGTTTTAATTGGTGGATTTAGTATTCATTAGGTACAAATTGATAATTAGGTCTCCATGAAGCAAAAATGATAAAAGAGTAACAAAAGAGTTGCAATTAGGAAAATAAAATCAAAATAGAAGAGAGGATCACTCAACATCTTCGTTAGTGACCACGAAGTCGAGCATAACTTTCTCATCCGGACTCCAAATCGGCTGGTTCCAGAGGCATTAGAAATCTATTTCAGCTGGCTACAATTCCTATCTAATGTCAAATTTCCAAATTCGGACTGGAACATGGTCAAAATTTGATTCCAACAGCGATCATTAAAATACCCGTTACAGTTCGAGGACACGAATGCGCATCAAGAAACGTGCACAAAAACACTCGCTACAAAAGATACGCACATAAGTAAAAGTACAAAATCATGCACAAAATTACTCACGCAAAACTGCATTCGCAAAAACGATCATCAAAACACAAACTACAATCCTAGGACATTAATACAAATCAACAAACATGCACAAACACACTCGCTCAAATGGACATGCACAAACATACATGTAAAAAAACATGCGCCAAAGTGCATTCGCAACAACTTTGTTAAACACACGAACTACAACACTAGGACTTTAATACGCATAACCAAACAACAACTAAAACACAAGATACAAAGATAGAGTGGAGTGTAGAAATAACACTCAACGTTTACGTTTACGTGGATTTTTTTATGGATTAATTTATATTTTTGTTTTAATTGGTGGATTTAGTATTCTTTAAATACAAATTGATAATTAGGTGTCCATGAAGCAAAAATGATTAAAGAGTAAGAAAAGAGTTGCAATTAGGAAAATAAAATCAAAATAGAAGAGAGGATCACTCAACATCTTCGGTAGTGACCACGAAGTTTAGCATAACTTTCTCATCCGGACTCCAAATCGATTGGTTTCGGTGGCATTAGAAAGCTATTTCAGCTGGCTACAATTCCTGTCTAATGTCAAATTTCCAAATTCGGACTGGAACATGGTCAAAATTGGATTCCAACAGCGATCATGAAAATACCCGTTTCAGTTCGAGGGCACGAATGCGCATCAAGAAACGTGCACAAAAACACTCGTTACAAAATTCGGACTCTAATAAGGCATAAATTGGATACCAAAAATCCCTCATGAAAATACGAACTACACTACGAGGACATGAATGGAAATCAGGAAACATGCACAAACAGTCTCGCCATAAAAGATATGCATAGAAGTCAGAGTACAAAAATATGCACAAAGGTACTCAGACAAAATAGGATACCAAAATCCCTCATTAAACGGCAAACTTTAATACCAAGACATTAATGCGCAGAAGGAAAAATGCACAAAAACACCCCCCAAAAAAGACATGCACAGAAGAAAGAGTACAAATGCATGCACCAAATTACTCTAGCAAAAATACATTGGAGAAAAAGTTCATGACAAAACACTGATAACAATCCTAGGACATTAATACAAATCAACAAACATGCACTATCACACTCGCTCAAAAGGACATGCACATACTTACACATACAAATCCATGCGTAAACGTGCATTTGCAGCAACATTCATTTAACACGAACTACAATACTAGGACTTTAATACGCATCAACAAACATGTGCAAAAACACTAGATCCAAAAGGTATTGTAGAGTGTAGAAATAACACTCAGTACGTTTACCTTTTCAGGGATTTTTTTTAGAGTAATTTATATTTCAGTTTAATGGGTAGATTTTGTTTTTATAGGTGAAAATCGAAAATGACGTGTTCATGAAGCAAAAATGACCGAGGAGTAAGAAAAGAGTTGCAATTAAGAAAATAAAATAAAATTTGAAGAAGGAATCCAGCAACATCTTCGGCATTGTTCATTAAGTCGTGCATATCTCTCTCATCCTTACTCCAAATCACACGGTTCGGGTGGCATTGAAAAGCTATTTCAATGGATTACAATTCCTATCTCACGAAATATTTCAGAATTCGGACTCCGACATGGTCAAAATTGGATACCAAAGGCCCTCATGAAAATACGAACTCAATACCAGGACATGAATGCGCATCAGGAAAAATGCCACAAAAACACTCCCTAAACTAGATAAGCACAGACGTCAAAGTACAAAAGCATGCAAAAAAGTACTCAGGCGAAAGCGCATTCGCAAAAAAGATTATGAAAACGCAAACTATAATCGTAGGACATGAATACAAATAAAAAAACATGCACAAACACACTAACTCAAAAGGACATGCACAAACGTACACATACAAAACCATGCGCAAAACTTCATTTTCAACAAGGTTCACGAAAGCACGAAGAACAATACCACGACTTTAATACGCATCAACAAACATGTGCAAAAATACTAGCTCAAAATGATATTGTAGAGTGTAGAAATAACACTCAATATGTTCACCTTTTCGTGGAAATTTTTTAGATTAATTTATATTTCTGTTTTACTTCGTAGATTTTGTGTTTCATAGGTGCAAATCAAAAATGAGTTGTCCATGAGGTATAAATGTTCAAAGAGTAAGAAAATAGTTGCAATTAAGAAAATAAATCAAATTAGAAGGACAAATCCCGCAACATCTTCAGCAGTGTCCATAAAGTTATGCATATCTCATTCGGACTAAAAATTAGCAGGTTTTGGTGGCATTGCAAAGCTATTTCAGTGGGTTACAATTCATATCTCACGAAATATTTCAAAATTAGGAAAACAACATTCCCAAAACAGGATACGAAAAGCCTACAAGAAAATAAGAACTACAATACCAGGACACGAATGCGCATCAGTAAAAACATGGACATAAACACTCGCTAAAAAAGATATGCACAGAAGTCAGAGTACAAAAGCAAGCGCAAAAGTACTAAGGCAAAACAGCATTCGCATAAACGATGATGAAAACAAAAACTATAGACCTTGGACGTGAATACAAATGAGCAACATGCACAAACACACTCGCTCAAAAGGATATGCACAAACATACACATACAAAACAATGCGCAAAACTGCATTGGCATCAACATTCACGAGAACATGAACTACAATACTAGGACTTTATTACGCAACAAATATGTGCAAAAACATTAGATCAAAAATATATTAAGGAGTGTAGAAATAACACTAAATACGTTCATCTTGTGGTGGATTTTTTTAGATTGATTTATATTTCTGTTTTTATTGTTAGATTTTGTGTTATATAGGTGCAAATAGAAAATGAGGTGTCCATAAAGCAAAAATGATCAGAGATTAAGAAACGAGTTGCAATGAAGAAAATAAAATCAAATAAGAAGAAAGGAATCGCGTAACATCATTGGCAGCATCCATTAAGTCGTGCAGATCTAACTCATGGGGACTCAAAATCACTTGCTTCCCGCAGCATTTGAAACCTTTTTCAATGTGTTAAAATTCCTACCTAAAGAAATATTTCAAAATTCGGACTCCAATAAGGCCAAAATTGGATACCAAAATCCCTCAGGAAAATACGAACTACACTACGAGGACATGAATGCAAATCAGGAAACATGCACAAAAAGTCTCGCCATAAAAGATATGCATAGAAGTCAGAGTACAAAAATATGCACAAAGGTACTCAGACAAAATAGGATACCAAAATCCCTCATTAAACTGCAAACTTTAATACCAAGACATTAATGCGCAGAAGGAAAAATGCACAAAAACACCCCCCAAAAAAGACATGCACAGAAGTAAGAGTACAAATGCATGCACCAAATTACTCTAGCAAAAATACATTGTAGAAAAAGTTCATGACAAAACACTGATAACAATCCTAGGACATTAATACAAATCAACGAACATGCACAAACACACTCGCTCAAAAGGACATGCCAATTCTTACACATACAAATCCATGCGTAAACGTGCATTTGCAACAACATTCATTTAACACGAACTACAATACTAGGACTTTAATACGCATCAACAAACATGTGCAAAAACTCTAGATCCTAAAGGTATTGTAGAGTGTAGAAATAACACTCAGTACGTTTACCTTTTCGCGGATTTTTTTAAGAGTAATTTATATTTCAGTTTTAATGGGTAGATTTTGTTTTTATAGGTGAAAATCAAAAATGACGTGTTCATGAAGCAAAAATGACCGAGGAGTAAGAAAAGAGTTGCAATTAAGAAAATAAAATAAAATTGGAAGAAGGAATCCAGCAACATCTTCGGTATTGTTCATTAAGTCGTGCATATCTCTCTCATCCTTACTCCAAATCACACGGTTCCGGTGGCATTGAAAAGCTATTTCAATGGATTACAATTCCTATCTCACGAAATATTTCAGAATTCGGACTCCGACATGGTCAAAATTGGATACCAAAAGCCCTCATGAAAATACGAACTCAATACCAGGACATGAATGCGCATCAGGAAAAATGCCAAAAAACACTCCCTAAACAAGATAAGCACAGACGTCAAAGTACAAAAGCATGCGAAAAAGTACTCAGGCGAAAGCGCATTCGCAAAAAAGATTATGAAAACACAAACTATAATCGTAGGACATGAATACAAATAAAAAAACATGCACAAACACACTAACTCAAAAGGACATACACAAACGTACACATACAAAACCATGCGCAAAACTGCATTTGCAAGAAGGTTCACGAAACCACGAAGAACAATACCAGGACTTTAATACGCATCAACAAACATGTGCAAAAATACTAGCTCAAAATGATATTGTGGAGTGTAGAAATAACACTCAATATGTTTACCTTTTCGTGGATATTTTTTAGATTAATTAATATTTCTTTTTTACTTGGTAGATTTTGTGTTTCATAGGCGCAAATCGAAAACGAGGTTTCCATGAGGCATAAATGTTCAATGAGTAAGAAACTAGTTGCAAAGAAATCAAATTAGAAGGACAAATCCCGCAACATCTTCGGCAGTGTCCATTAAGTCATGCATTTCTCATTCGGACTCAAAATTAGCAGGTTCCGGTGGCATTGGAAACCTATTTCAGTGTGTTACAACTCATATCTCACGAAATATTTCAAAATTCGGAAAACAACATACCCACAACAGGATACCAAAAGCCTACAAGAAAATAAGAACTACAATACCAGGACACGAATGCGCATCAGTCAAAACATGGACATAAACACTCGTTAAGAAAGATATGCACAGAAGTCAGAGTACAAAAGCAAGCGCAAAAGTACTAAGGCAAAACAACATTCGCATAAACGATGATGAAAACAAAAACTATAAACCTAGGACGTGAATACAAATGAGCAACATGCACAAACACACTCGCTCAAAAGGATATGCACAAACATACACATACAAAACAATGCGCAAAACTGCATTGGCATCAACATTCACGAAAACATGAACTACAATACTAGGACTTTATTACGCAACAAATATGTGCAAAAACACTAGATCCAAAAGATATTGTGGAGTGTAGAAATAACACTAAATACGTTCATCTTGTTGTGGATTTTTTTAGATTGATTTATATTTCTGTTTTTATTGTTAGATTTTGTGTTTTATAGGTGCAAATAGAATATGAGGTGTCCATAAAGCAAAAATGATCAGAGATTAAGAAACGAGTTGCAATGAAGAAAATAAAATCAAATAAGAAGAAAGGAATCGCGTAACATCATTGGCAGCATCCATTAAGTCGTGCATATCTCACTCATGGGGACTCAAAATCACTTGCTTCCCGCAGCATTTGAAACCTTTTTCAATGTGTTAAAATTCCTACCTAACAAAATATTTCAAAATTCGGACTCCAATAAGGCCAAAATTGGATACCAAAATCCCTCATGAAAATACGAACTACACTACGAGGACATGAATGCAAATCAGGAAACATGCACAAACAGACTCGCCATAAAAGATATGCATAGAAGTCAGAGTACAAAAATATGCACAAAGGTACTCAGACAAAATAGGATACCAAAATCCCTCATTAAACTGCAAACTTTAATACCAAGACATTATTGCGCAGAAGGAAAAATGCACAAAAACACCCCCCAAAAAAGACATGCACAGAAGTAAGAGTACAAATGCATGCACCAAATTACTCTAGCAAAAATACATTGGAGAAAAAGTTCATGACAAAACACTGATAACAATCCTAGGACATTAATACAAATCAACAAACATGCACAAACACACTCGCTCAAAAGGACATGCACATACTTACACATACAAATCCATGCGTAAACGTGCATTTGCAACAACATTCATTTGACACGAACTACAATTCTAGGACTTTAATACGCATCAACAAACATGTGCAAAAACACTAGATCCAAAAGGTATTGTAGAGTGTAGAAATAACACTCAGTACGTTTACCTTTTCGGGGATTTTTTTTAGAGCAATTTATATTTCAGTTTTAATGGGTAGATTTTGTTTTTATAGGTCAAAATCGAAAATGACGTGTTCATGAAGCAAAAATGACCGATGAGTAAGAAAAGAGTTGCAATTAAGAAAATAAAATAAAATTTGAAGAAGGAATCCAGCAACATCTTCGGCATTGTTCATTAAGTCGTGCATATCTCTCTCATCCTTACTCCAAATCACACGGTTCGGGTGGCATTGAAAAGCTATTTCAATGGATTACAATTCCTATCTCACGAAATATTTCAGAATTCGGACTCCGACATGGTCAAAATTGGATACCAAAAGCCCTCATGAAAATACGAACTCAATACCAGGACATGAATGCGCATCAGGAAAAATGCCAAAAAACACTCCCTAAACTAGATAAGCACAGACGTCAAAGTACAAAAGCATGCAAAAAAGTACTAAGGCGAAAGCGCATTCGCAAAAAAGATTATGAAAACACAAACTATAATCGTAGGACATGAATACAAATAAAAAAACATGCACAAACACACTAACTCAAAAGGACATGCACAAACGTACACATACAAAACCATGCGCAAAACTTCATTTGCAACAAGGTTCACGAAAGCACGAAGAACAATACAGGGACTTTAATACGCATCAACAAACATGTGCAAAAATACTAGCTCAAAATGATATTGTGGAGTGTAGAAATAACACTCAATATGTTTACCTTTTCGTGGATATTTTTAAGATTAATTTATATTTCTTTTTTACTTGGTAGATTTTGTGTTTGATAGGTGCAAATCGAAAATGAGGTTTCCATGAGGCATAAATGTTCAATGAGTAAGAAACTAGTTGCAATTAAGAAAATAAATCAAATTAGAAGGACAAATCCCACAACATCTTCGGCAGTGTCCATTAAGTCATGCATATCTAATTCGAACTCAAAATTAGCAGGTTCCGGTGGCATTGGAAACCTATTTCAGTGGGATACAACTCATATCTCACGAAATATTTCAAAATTCGAAAAAGAACATACCCAAAACAAAATACCAAAAGCCTACAATAAAATAAGAACTACAATACCAGGACACGAATGCGCATCAGTCAAAACATGGACATAAACCCTCGCTAAAAAAGATATGCACAGAAGTTAGAGTACATAAGCAAGCGCAAAAGTACTAAGGCAAAACAGCATTCGCATAAACGATGATGAAAACAAAAACTATAAACCTAGGACGTGAATACAAATGAGCAACATGCACAAACACACTCGCTCAAAAGGATATGCACAAACATAGACATACAAAACAATGCGCAAAACTGCACTAGCATCAACATTCACGAAAACATGAACTACAATACTAGGACTTCAATACGCAACAAATATTTGCAAAAACACTAGATCAAAAAGATATTAAGGAGTGTAGAAATAACACTAAATACGTTCATCTTGTGGTGGATTTTTTTAGATTGATTTATATTTCCGTTTTTATTGTTAGATATTGTGTTTTATAGGTGCAAATAGAAAATGAGGTGTCCATAAAGCAAAAATGATCAGAGATTAAGAAACGAGTTGCAATGAAGAAAATAAAATCAAATAAGAAGAAAGGAATCGCGTAACATCATTGGCAGCATCCATTAAGTCGTGCAGATCTCACTCATGGGGACTCAAAATCACTTGCTTCCAGCAGCATTTGAAACCTTTTTCAATGTGTTAAAATTCCTCCCTAACGAAATATTTCTAAATTCGGACTCCAACAAGGCCAAAATTGGATACCAAAATCCCTCATGAAAATAAGAACTACACTACGAGGACATGAATGCAAATCAGGAAACATGCACAAACACTCTCGCCATAAAAGATATGCATAGAAGTCAGAGTACAAAAATTTGCACAAAGGTACTCAGACAAAATTGCATTCGCAAAAACGATCATTAAAACACAAACTATAATCCCAGGACATGAATACACATAAACAAACATGCACAAACCTACTCGCTCAAAAGGACATGGACAAACGTGCACGAACAAAACCATGCCCAAAAGTGCATTTGCAACAACGTTAATGAAAATACGAACTACAAATCTAGGACTTTAATAGGACTTTAAACAAGCATGTGCAAAAACACTTGATCGAAAAGATAATGTGCAGTGTAGAAATAACACTCAATACGTTTACCTTTACGTGAATTTTTTTGAGATGAATTTACATTTCTGTTTTAATTAGTAGATTTTGTTTTTAATAGGTGCAATTCGAAAATGAGGTGTCCATGAAGCAAAACTGATCAAAGAGTAACAAAAGAGTTGCAATTACGAAAATAAAGTCAAATTAGAAGAAGGAATCCCGCAACGTCTTCGGCAGTTTCCATTAAGTTGTGTATATCGCTCTCATTAGGACTCCAAATCAGCTAGTTCTAGCGGCATTGGAAAGATATTTCAATGTGTTACAATTCCTATCTTACGAAATATTTCCAAATTCAGCGCCAAGATGGCCAAAATAGGATACCAAAATCCCTCATTAAAATGCAAACTTTAATACCAAGACATTAATGCGCAGAAGGAAACATGCACAAAAACACCCCCCAAAAAAGACATGTACATAAGTAAGAGTACAAATGCATGCACCAAATTACTCTAGCAAAAATACATTGGCAAAAACTGTTGGGAATCGGACACGTGTACGCATTGGAAAACAAAAATTTTATGAGATTTAAACAATTTAAAACACATAAACACATGCCCGATAATTGAAATCAATTAATTGCGTACCTTTGCGCTTCCAACGAAACTAAAAACAACATAAATGCTTAATTATTCAACAGAATTTAAATCAATTAGCATGCTCGCGTTTAAATCAAATAACATGCTCGCAACAAATAAAACAATTTCATGTAATCACATAAAATCATACAAGAACGAACATGAACATTTTATTTAAACGTAAACGAATCAAGAATAATGAATTCGTGAGTTTACCTCTTGAAGCGTGAGGTAGGAGCACTAAGCAAGGCTAGATTGCTACGGAAACCAATCCGTGCAATCCGGGGCAGCAATGGCGATGCAGCGAAGGCGATGATCTGATCTACGGCGGCGCGTGTGATTTATGCGCTGTCCTTGAAGCGTGAATCAAATGAAGACTCGAGAAGATGGCTAGCTGCTCTTCCCAGTCCTATTGATCCAACCTGTTTGCTGATCTGAAATTACCTTGCTCCGACTTAAATATCTCGATTCTTATTTCCTGGATGAACAATTCCTTCTGGAATATTGAAGATTTATGAGTCGTGAAGCTTCTGTCAAAATTTCACGTGCATCCAATCATCGGTTGATGTATGGCAAATTTTCTCGCTGGACAGCGCAGAAAATCCGAGAGCAGTTTTTCAGAATTGCCTTATCGCATCTTTGATTCTTCGATCTTCCTCCTCTTGGATTTCACCTCGTATACTTTGATCTACGAAATACATAAAGAAGGAAAGAAATACCAAAAGGATCGGCCAACGGATGGTCGATTCCGGCGACTTTCCGGCGACAGCGGCGCCGTGGCCGAGGAGAGAGGGCCGAGTGAAAGAGAGTGTGAGCGGCTAGGGTTAGGGTTTTGTGTTGTGTGTGTGTAAGACCTATAAATCTCGTATTTATAGTGTCTTGCCTAAAACCCTAGCGGGCTTAAGTTGGACCGGGCCCAACAACTTAAGTTTGTTAGTACTTTTACTTGCTCGTCTTTCTCAATTCAATGACCAAAAAATTGCAACGATTACATTTTCGGAATCATTATAAAGTCCTCGTCATTACAAGTGCCAACTCTCAATTTCCAACTTTCCAAAAGTAGAAACCCTAGTTCAGCGCACTTTCTAAATTTGGAAACTTCCCGATTTAGAAAGTCCACAACAATGTTCGCCTATTCTTTTCCTTTTCTTATTCTCATTCATAATTCCAAATTACGAATGTTGGACCCAATCATATTGACTTCCAATCATGCAAAGATAAACATATTTTACCTTTGACCGTTTATTCAAAGATCTCATGTGCACGAGCAGTGTGACCCTCGATGGTTCAGGTGTAAGCTAGCCGTGGGCCCACAACCCCTTGTGGTCAAAACTCGTCCCTTAGAGTTACGATTAAGATGAAGCTCGTTTCACCTTAATCACCCAACGAATCATGATTGGCGTCTAGCAACTTCGCGTCATGATTCCCTAGATACAAATGAAGTGCCTGCAAGAACCTTCAGATATAGTTAACGTACAGTACGGTCCCTTCGATACATATGTCCCGATTGACCTAGAGGCATTGGTTCGTCGAGACCTCTTTATATGTTCAATGACCGTGCGATCGTTCAGAGTGTTGTAAATGTTACGTGCATGAGAATCGAATTCTCTAATCATCACTTAGTCAGCTGTGGCCGGAGACTTAGAATGATTACAAACTATCAGAACACACAGGACATCCAAGACTATTCTAGCGATCGAATCCCCGACTACAATGGACAGACCTCCCACTATTCTGGCCCTTGGGATGGTCCTCAGTGGAACTCAGGGACAGGTCACGATACAGCTGGTCCTCTAGTGAAGTCACGGTGATGTCAAGGTCATAAGGACTAATGGTGTACAACTATACCATAGATATCTCTACTCGATCATTGGGAACCACTTAGAGATTTCTAGGGTGAGGGAGTTCAGTGAACTCGTCAACTTACGAGCACCCTCTTATGCATGCCGATATCACAATACCGTTTACTGATGAGATGCAGTACACATACACTAAGTGCTAGTCTCATAATGAGAAAGGTTGAGATGCAGTACACATACACTAAGTGCTAGTCTCATAATGAGAAAGGATGATATCCTCATTGGTGGCGTAACCCTTCGACAAGGAACACGTTTAACAGTTATAATACAAGTAAATATCTCACAATCCTAACGATCATTTACTCGTACTTGTAATAACTGTAAGGACTATATCTATGCTTGTGACAAAGGGACAAAGATATAGAATGCCAAGTTGTTTTATCATTAATACGAATAAAGGTTCGTTTAATACAATAATAAATACGAAAGACCGCAGCCACATGTTGGCTTGTTGGTCACCTACTATAACAATCTCCCACTTGACCTAAAGCCAACTACCCATGAATCGTAATCCCATCGACTCTCGATGTTTCTCGTGGACCGATTTCGGTAAAGGCTTCGTAAAGGGGTTTGCAACGTTCTCTTCCGGGGTGACTTGTTCTACTTTAACTTCACCTCTATCAATGATCTCTCGGATCATATGATACTTTCTCAGAATATGCTTCGACTTCTGATGAGATCTCGGCTCCTTAGCTTGCGCCAAGGCTATGGTGTTATCACAATACAACTATACTGGATCACTAGCATTAGGAATGACACCCAACTGTTGGATGAACTTCCTTATCCAAGTCCCATCTTTTGCAGCTTCAGACGCTGCAATGTATTCCGCTTCGGTAGTGGAATTGGCCGTCGTGCTTTGCTTGGAACTCTTCCAACACACGGCACCACCATTAAGCGTGAATATAAATCCTGAGTTCGACTTTGAGTCGTCCACATCCGATTCAAAACTAGAGTCGGTTAAACCCTCTAATTTCAACTCGGTACCCCCATAGACCAAAAATATATCCTTAGTCCTTCGTAAGTTCTTGAGGATATCTTTCACGGCCTTCCTGTGAGCCGGGCCAGGGTTAGACTGATATCTGCTTGTGACACTCATAGCATACGCAATATCGGGTCTTGTACACAGCATGCCATACATTATGCTTCCTATGGCAGAAGCATAAGGTGTCCTTTTCATCTCCTCAATTTCACTAGGTGTTTGTGGACACATAGATTTCGAGAGACAAACCCCATGTGACATTGGAAAGAATCCCTTCTTGGATTCTTCGATGCTAAACCGTTTCATAACGGTGTCTATGTACAGGCTTTGGGATAATTCAAGCATCTTCCTTGCTCTATCTCTATAGATGCGTATTCCTAATACATAAGATGCTTCTCCCAAATTCTTCATTGAGAAACGTGTGGACAACCATGCTTTCGTTTGTTCCAACATCCCTACGTCACTCCCAATGAGTAAAATGTCTCAATGTAAAGCACTAAAAATGTCACTGCCCTCCCACTAACCTTCTTGTATACACAAGGTTCCTCCGGATTCTTCTCAAAATCAAACTCTTTGATAGTTGAGTCAAACCTAATGTTCCAACTACAGGATGCTTGTTTCAATCCATAAATGGATCGTTGGAGCTTGCAAATCTTTTGCTCATTTCCAGAAGATATGAAGCCTTCCGGCTAAGCCATGTAAATTTCTTCCTCAATATCTCCATTAAGGAAGGCGGTCTTCACATCCATTTTCCATATCTCGTAGTCGTACCACGCAACTATGGCCAGCAAAATCCTAACGGACTTCAGCATAGCGACTCGCGAAAAGGTTTCCTCATAGTCAACTCTCTGCCTTTGAGTATATCCTTTCACTACCAATCTAGCTTTATAGGTCGATACCTTTCCATCCACTCCAATTTTCTTCTTATAGATCCACTTGCAGCCTATGGGGACTATTCCCTTAGGTTGATCTACCAAGGTGCATACCTTGTTGGAGTACATGGAGTCCATTTCGGATTTCATGGCAGTTAGCCAATGTCCCATGTCCGCATCCGATACGGCCTCATTGTATGTTCTTGGTTCTTTTCGAAGATCAAGATGATCTTCATCATTCGCGAGGAGGAATAACCTATCCGGCATTTTCCGAACTCTTTCGGATCTACGTACCGCAAGTTCAGGATGTATATTAGTGGATTGTTGTATTGGTTCGATTACTTGTTCTTGCGATTGAACTTCACTTTGCGGTTCTTGAACTACTTCAAGTTCTATCATGTTTCCTTTCAAAAATGTGGCATTTCTCGAAACAAACGTCTTTGCTTCCTTGATATAATAGAATTCGTATCCCATTGAGTCTTCGGGATACCCGACAAAGTAGCATAAGTCGGATTTACTATCCAACTTGTCTCCCACTAATCGCTTCACATAAGCGGGATAACCCCATATCCTAATATGTTTGTAGTTGGGTTCCCGGGAATGCCAAAGTTCATAAGGTGTGGATTGAACTGCTTTGGTGTTAACTCTATTCAGCAAATACGCGGCAGTGCGAAGTGCATGACCCCACAAGTATGTCGGTAAGTTCGTGAACCCCATCATAGATCGAACCATATCCAATAAAGTTCGATTCCGACGTTTGGAAACTCCATTAAGTTGAAAAGTTCCTTGTGGAGTCCATTGAGATTGTATCCCATTTTCTTTTAGATAGTCAATGAACTTGATGCTCAAGTATTCTCTACCATGATCGGATCGCAGCTTCTTAATACTTCGTCCGAGTTGCTTCTCTACTTCGTGTCTCAAATCTTTGAACCTTTCAAATGTTTCGGACTTGTACTTCATCAAGTACACATACCCATACCTAGAATAATCATCGGTAAAGGTAGCGAAGTAGTTGTATCCACCCTTCGCACTAACACTTAGTGGACCACATACGTCTGTATGGATCAAATCCAAAAGACCCTCGGCTCGCTCCATTTTCCCTTTGTAGGGTAACTTGGTCATTTTCCCTTTAAGGCAAGATTCACAAGTTTGTAGTGATTTCACGTCCTCCAAAGAGAACAATCCTTCACTAACAAAATCGTTCATCCTTCTTAAAGAGACATGACCTAGTCTAGCGTGACAAAGTTGTGCGGTGTTTTGATCTATCTCCTTACGTTTTGCTGATATAACATTAATAGGTATTTCATTTGGATTTAGTTCATACAAGTTGTTTAATAGTCGTCCTTTGAAAATCAAATTCTCATTCTTTTGTATAATGCAAATCGAATTTCCAAAAACAAAAGTAAAACCTTCAATATCTAATACAAGAATGAAAATAAGGTTTCTAATGAGGGACGGAACAAATAAACAATCATTCAAAACAATAGAAAACTAGAATCCAAAACATTTAAGTAAATCGTGCCAATCGCTTCAGCAGCAACTCTTGCTCCATTCCCCATCCTTAGGTAGGTCTCACCCGCTCTAAGCTTTCGACTCTTGTCATTAGCTGCAAATCATTGCACAAATGTGAGCCACAGCCCGTATCCAATACCCAAGAAGAAGAGTTGACAGACAAATTTACTTCAATGAAATACGTACCCTTTTCAGAACTTTTCTGCTTTAGGTAAGCCTTGCAGTTGCGGCGCCAATATCCTTTCTTTCCACAGTGACGGCAAGCATCATCAACTTGCTTGCCAACCTTTGCCTTGGGGCCCCCACTACCTTCACCCACTTCGATCTTGCGGTTTGGGAAGGGAACTCTTTCCTTTCTCTTCTTTTGGGAAGAAATTTTCTTTCCAGAAGTAGCAGCAATGAGAACAAACTTCTCTTTCTTAATGGTGGACTCGAAACTGACCAAACATTTAATTGAAACAATCAGTTTTATTCTAACTACTTCGTGTCTGGTGCCACGTTTAAGTAGATCGAAGTATACGAGGTGAAATCCAAGAGGAGGAAGATCGAAGAATCAAGGAGCAGCTCTCGAGCCGACGACGCACGCGACCCCACGCGCCGCCCCGAAGACCGCGCGTGAGATACACGCGCCGCCGTGCCCTTATCGCCGCTGCTGCCGCTGCACCGCTGCTGCCCCGGATTGTACGGATTGGTTTCCGTAGCAATCTCGACATGCTTAGCGCTCCTACCTCACGCTTCAAGAGGTAAACACACGAATCTCTTGTTTTTGATTCGTTTACGTTTAAACAATATATTCATGTTCGTTCTCGTATGATTTTATGTGACTACGTGAAATCGTTTTAATTATTGCGAGCATGTTATTTGGTTTAAACGCGAGCATGCTAATTGATTTAAATTCAGTTAAATTATTCAGCATGTATGTAGTTTTTAATTTCGCTGGAAGCGCAAAGGTACGCAATTAATTGTTTCAATTTGTCGAGCATGTGTTTATTTGTTTTAAAGCCGTTTAAATCGCATAAAATTTTTGTTTTCCGCTGCGTACACGTGCCTGATTCCCATCAAATCTAGCCCGATTATATTTTCCCAAAGGTAGATCACAATCAATCATATCCACAATATGACCCTAAATTAATTTTCCTCAGACTTGATAATGACCTAAGTTAATCTCGCGAATATCAAAATCGTCGTGTGTCAAGTCTAACCTACCAATCAAAGATGCTCATAGAACTTGATTATGCCAAACTAATGCAGTCCCTAGTTAATCTAGCCGACCACATTAATCCAACATAATCCTTTTCTATGGCTACCTTCATCACTATGTCAATTGAATTACAGCTTACTCCACCATAGCACTCCCCGCTAAAGGAAAGAAATAACTCAACAGATTGGGTTTTTCATTATAGCTTGAAATGATTCTTAATTAGATTAAGAATGAGGGATTTTTATTAAAAAGTTTTATCTCATCAGAAGGTTCGGATTGGTCTATGTGATTCCTACACTTATGTTCTCTAAAGGTATATGGAAACGCATATTGTCCTAAGAGGAATATACGACCTAACTACATAATTAATTACATTAATTAATTATCGGGTTTTTCAAAATAATTTTAGAACATCAACTAGCATAAATCATTCATATAATGTTAAGGTACTACTAATTAAGTTGAACTTATAATAAATATTATATATGTGTTCTATTAATTGAAATCAATTTAACGATTTAAATTAATTAATTAATCTAACACCTATTTACTAAAATAGATTGTGACACCCCTTTTCTAGTTATAACTAATTAGTATTTTGGAATATGATAGCGGAAGACTTTGAAATTTATTAATCGGAAATAGAAAATTCGGACAAAATTTTTCTTTTAGAATCAGAGTAAGAGTGTCCACATATTAACAAACAACATTCACTTAATCAATTTCACAATCTATGCATGCATGACTAGAGATTAAGTCCCATTTTAGCAAAGTGAGGAAATTTTGGACAGTTTAGATCTATCAATCAAACAAATTAATAACTCTCTAACCGCTCGTGCAAAACACTTGAAATTTTTACCACATGCTCTAATAAGGGCCTAAATTATCTAGTAAAAACAATTTTTAAATACATTGAGCCATTTAAAAGGAATAACTAAAATAGTACAACTGTACAATTTGAAAATCTAAAACAGAGGAGTGACCTTTGAAAATTCTTTATAAATTCCCTACTATTTCAAAAATCATAAAATTCTATACTAAAGTACATTAGTAAGTAAGGAGTTTATACCAAGTGGAATAAATCTTTTTGAGGGATAAAAACTTCGTATTTTGTTGTAAATACTACAATGACTCTGTTTCAGAGAAGTGTTGGTAAACAATTCGTAATTAATTCATGGCTTATCCAAATAATGCAAAAGATCTATCAACATGAACCTAACAAATAGACCTATGATGCTGTAAAATTTCACGCAATGATGTATACAAGAGATAATTAACACGAATTATTAAACTATTAGGCAGAACACAACACATAACTAGCCGATGGGCATTTTATAAGGTTTTTAGGAAAACTTGCCCTAAAGTTACAGAAGTTTTTGAGTAATACCATAACATATATCAAAAGAGGTAATTTTACTCCCAAGTAACATTACATATTATGCATCAATAGTAAGTTCCTCCAATAGGCGGGAGAGAACGATAATAAACACCTAGAACGGTGTCGAATATCCTTAATAGCAAATTGTACAAATAAAACCACATTAGTATATTAAGAGCACCCAAAATCCACCATGCCTTTATATGAACTCTTCTCCCGATCCACGAACTCAACTTCAACCACGATCCTCGGGCTCGAAATCGGGTAATCCTACAAGCAATTCAACACCTATATGAGTCTTTGAGACTCAATGAGAATTCCATAGAATATCAAATACACTTAGACAAGGAATCATATAATCATACATATACATACATAAACAAGTACACATATACCTCAATCACCATTTCTTTAAGAAAATTTACCGATTTACCGTTACCTTCTCGGTTTACCTCTTAGACCTTTTCGATTTACCTCTTAGACCTTTCTTTCATCATTTCATAAGGAATAAGAGGAGATCCCTTAAAAGGGAGTCATTCTTTTACACATACATTCATTCATTTCAAGCAAGTTCACTAGGTGTGTGAGAAAAACATTTTTATTCGGATATCCTTTGGAAAATCAAGTAAAACCATAGACAATAAGCCTTCATTTATTTGGAACCCGTTTCATAAGTGGAATCAAACCACACACTCTTCATCTCATTTTTTGGGTACCGGTCCCTCATACCCCGTGCTTATTCGATCTATGTTTTACAAGACTTTCCAATTTTAAAAACGTGCAAGTGAGGTTAGTACATACTTTCATTCAACTCAAGCAACTTGATTAGTTGTGTCAGAAAAACATTTTCGTTCAGATATCCTTTGACAAATCAAGTAAAACCATAGACAATAAGCCTTCATTTATTTGGAACCCGTTTCATAAGTGGAATCAAACCACACACTCTTCATCTCATTTTTGGGGTACCGGTCCCTCATACCCCGTGCTTATTCGATCTTGTTTTACAAGACTTTCCAACTTTAAAAATGTGCAAGTGAAGTTAGTATATACTCTTTATTTCACATATTCAAAGTTAGCTTTCACATAAGCACACATATTTCCACATATTTCACAAAGGCACATAGAATTAGTCACAAAATCACAAAAGCAAGTAAGACACATAGCAACTCAAGCAAAGAACATAGATCACAAAAGCAAGTTTTCTTTCAAGTAGCACCAAATTTCCGTTTATTTCATTTTCTTTCCAAAATATTCGAACAATCAACAATTCCATCACAAAAAAAAATTCATTTTTATTCATCTTGTTCTCGGTTTTTATCTTTGTATATTATCTTATTACTCATAGATCATAAACCATGGATCGTAAGCTTCCTCGACCCGAAGGGAGTACACTTACAACCACGTAGGTCGATATATATACTCATAGAAACATATACTTATATATAGCACATCTAGATTATAAATAAACCATGGATCAAGTACTTTCTTCGACCACGCAGGTTTACGAAAACCATGGATCGAAGATTCCTTAAGATCACGCAGGTCTAGTATATATATACATACATAAACAAAAAAATTCAATTATCATATAATTCTTAGTTCTTCAAGATTATTTAAATTAAAGCTTAGATCATTACATGCATGGATGATCTAACAATAAACAAGTAAAGTACTATAACTTCCCAAATTTTGGGCCATTAATATTGGTGAAGAATCACTTGTAGCAAGAATATGGAATTCTGACCTAGTTTCTGTTGAGAATATGAAGGAATTGGTGGATTGAATAACCCACTACAAGAACCTTGAAGAAATTATACATAAATTAGAAGAAAACATTAGGGAATTTTCGAAATTGAAAAGGAAGAAGAAAAATGAAAGCTTTCTTACACTTTAGTTGAAGAAACTTCTTTTTTTTTTTTGGAAATGAGAGATTTTGAGTTTCCTACACTAGAAATGGAGGAGAAAAAGAGAGAGAATGATGTTTTCTTAAGAGCATTAAGATATGGTGGAGGAGATGAAAATTCACTTGGGTGTTGGGTTCTATTTATAGAGTTTTGCAAGCATTTGGGGGTGTTCTTGGAATTTCCTCTTTAGGTGGGTTGGATTGGAGATGGTTCTATGGCTTGAGCTTGAGTAAAAATGGAGTCTTGGTGAGAGGATGGTGGTGATGGCCGAATTTAGGGAGAGAGGAAGAAGAAAGAGAATGGGTTTCAAGTGCTTAGGTGGAAAGAGAGAGAAAGTGGGTCTTGAATTAAAAGGTAAAGTGAAGTACCATTCTCAATGAAGAAGGTACAAGCCACTTAAGCCTTCAATTCTCCCAATTAATGAGTCTTTCTACATTAAAGAATTGTACACATGGAAAATAAAATCCATGTGTGTCTCCACATGGCCGAAAATTACAAGAAGAGTGGGAAAAATTTATTTCTAAGTTTGTTCACGCATTTAATTATCTAATATGCATGAATTTATTCTTTTTCTAAAAATTTAGTGTATGCATAAATATAATCCAACTATCCAAATTAAATTCTAGAATGCAATAATCTAATTAAAATATGAAAATTTTCAATTAGTTATTTTTCGTGTGAAATTTTTCAAATATTCGATCCTAATAAATCAACTAATCACATAATTTAAGTCACACATAAAATACATCAAGAATGCATGTTTAATTATGCTAGCTCATAATAAATTATCCTATTAGCGGACATAAAATTTCTAAACGTAAGATCTACTTATGAAAAAAAAATAATAAAAATATAAAACGAGTTATCTGAAAGGGCGGAGTGTTACATAGATGATTGTTGACTCGATTATCTAATTGGGATTAATTGAAAATAATTTTCCAACAATTAAAATCAATTTGTTTTAAGTTTAATTTTAGAAATCTGATTTTTTTTTTTTTTCAGTGAACCGAATCGGCCCAACCGGTCTGACTGGTTCGGACCGAAGCGGTCCGGTTTTGCCCGGTCCAGATGACCCAAATTAGTGGGCCGGGTGAGCCAGACCGAGAACTGGTG
>NW_012193051.1:487387-528080 GCF_000504015.1 Erythranthe guttata
CTCACAATTCTCTCTACTCCTTCAATACAAAGTTAGTAAGTCAATTTTCTCTTTAGTTTTTGCATTCTAGAATTTCTCTTCGGTTCTTAGTCAAAAAAAAAAAAGAAAAAAATTCTTTTGCATTTTCGAATTTCTCTTCAATTGTTAGCAAAAATAGAATAAAAAAAAATTGTATTGCATTTCCGAATTTCTCTTCAATTGTTGGAAAAAAAAAAACAAAAAATTGTTTTTATTTTTAGTGAAAAAATGTCTTCAAGTTCACGTCGTAGCGGAAAAGGAAATCCATCTCAATCATCAACCACCGAAGGGACCGGTGATGATGTTTCTAAATCCGACATTTGGAGGTTGCATTATAAAAAAATTGAGAAGGCGGACGGAACTTGTCGAGCTCAATGCAATTATTGCAAGGTAAGTCCATTAGTATCAAAAAAAAATTATTTTTCTAGTTTTTATATCCGTAAGCTAATTTTATATTTCTTTTTTAATTTGTGTAGGCAAACTACGCCTTCAAAAAAGGAGATGGGTATGGATCTTATTGGCGGCACTTGAGGAATAATCATCCCCAAGCTCTAGGCATCGACAAAAGTCAAACTCAATTGCAAACCGGATCTTCACAGGGAGGTAACGATTTTTCTTTATTTAAATATTCGAAACAAAAAGAAAAAGAAGGGTGGGCTATGGTTATTGCTATGGGTCACCTTTCATTTGGTTTTGCCGATAATGATTGCATAATGAATGAATTTAAAAGGATGTATGGTCCTATTGCACTCGTCAACCTAGATCAACCACTACACGCACCACTAGAAGTATTTTTGAAAGAGAAAAAAATATTTTAAGGGAACAATTGTTGTCCATGAATAATAAAGTGTCTATTTGTTCTGATATTTGGAGTGATCATTGGCGTCGTAATGATTTCATGGGTGTTATTTTTCATTGGATTAATAGTGCATGGAAACTTGAGAACAAAATTATTGCTTTTCCGGTTATGAACACTGGTCATACTGCTGCACAAATTGCAATGACGCTTTCACAAGTTTTAGATGATTATTTGCTTACTAGAAGAGTTTTTTCGGTTTCATTTGATAATGCAAGTGCCAATACGGCTAGTATCCCCGTACTCTGAAAGAAATGCATGCCAATTTTAGGGGGAAGGTTTTTCCATGTTAGATGCATTTGTCATGTTTTGAATCTATGTGTGCAAGATGGTTTAACAATGTTACAAAATCATATTTATCATATTAGAGCTCTAGTTTCTTATATATGGCAACACGCATCTATTGTGAAACGATGGAATAGATTTTGTAAGGAAAATGGCAAACATCCTATTGCGTTTTCACGAGATGTTAGTACCCGTTGGAACTCAACCTATAAATTGTTAAGCCAAACTTATGAATATCGAAATTTGTTATGCAACTTTTTTAGCACACAAGTGGCTGCTACTGGATTATTTGTTTTAAACAATTAATGGGACACATGCTTTGAAATATGTAGTATTTTGGAAATTTTCTCAAAAGCTACTAATGTCTTATCTGGTTCCTCATATCCAACATGTCATTTGGTTATTTACTATTTGTGCAATATTGCCGAGGGTTTTGCGACCGCTGAAAAAAAAGATATTTTAAAAAATTGTATGGTTGAAATGAAAAAGAAATGGTTGAAATATTATGAGAAAATTGATGAGATATATTTGGTTGGTTGCATTTTGGATCCTAGATTTAGGATTGAATTATTAACTGAGTTGTTAAAGGTGTTTTACAATCATTTGTTTCCGGAAAATGATGTTATCGTTAATATTGATCCTAACGCTCCTCCTCCTCCTGTTAAACCTAATGTGGATCTTATTATACTTCAAGCTACTAGTACTTTGCATGCAATGTTTGATGAATATGTTAGTGAAATGAGTGGAACTCAAAATTTACAATAACGAGAGTCTACGGATACTTCCAATATGACGACAGGTCAACGATTGGTGTTTGAGCGCTTAAAGCGCCCGAGGTCCACGGGTTCAAGTTCCAATCGACGATTGGAACTTGACCAATATCTAACCATTCGTTTTGATTTTCCTCATGATGAAGATCCAAGTGCCTTTTCCATGTTTGATATATTAGATTGGTGGAAGTCAAAGAGTTCAGCGTTCCCAATTATGTCGAAGATTGCAAAAGATGTTCTCGCTTGCCCCGTATCCACAGTTGCAGTCGAAGCTGCATTTAGTATCGCGGGCCATATATTGGATCAAAGAAGAAGCAATCTCCGCCTCGAAAATTTAGAAGCACAAGTTTGTTTGGATAATTGGGGAAAAAGCAATTTCCGACACAAAGACGACCACGTCGCTGTTGATGATGATGACGATTGCGATGAAGCTTACATCGAAAGTGGGACTTCAACTTCTGCAAGTCGTGCTTCTACTCTACACACTCTGTCTATCGACGACTAGGGAGGTAAGTGAAGGTAAGAGAACTACGTGGACTTTGATTCCGTAATGGATACGTAGGCAACTTCATTTTAAATTCAAAATATTTAAAATTTTGAATTTAAAATTAAGTTCTAGTCTTTTCATTTATTTCCTTTTCCTTTTTCAAGTTAAAAGTACTTCTTTTAATTTACTTATTCGTAAAATATTTCAAAAAATCATTTAAAATTCGAAATGTTTAAAATTTTGAATTTAAAATTAAGTTCAAGTCTTTTCATTTATTTCCTTTTCCTTTTTCTATTTAAAAGCACTTCTTTTAATTTACTTATTAATAAAACATTTCAAAAAATCATTTTAAATTCGAAATCTTTAAAATTTTGAATTTAAAATTAAGTTCAAGTCTTTTCATTTATTCCCTTTTCCTTTTTCTATTTAAAAGTACTTCTTTTAATTTACTTATTCATAAAATATTTCAAAAAAAAAAAAAAAATTCAAAATATCCAGGCCGACCCGGAACCGGCCCGAACCGCCGGGTCGACCAGGCCCGCTGAACCGCCCGTACTACGAGCCGGTTCCAGTTCCGGAAAATGTGAACCGTGAACCGGTTTGAACCGGCCCGAAACCTGCCCGAACCGCCCTGTGGCCGTGTCTACCCGAATCCACTTCGATTCGGTCAATTGGATCGTGCGCAACCATCGAACCGGCCGGTTCGACCGGTTTGATCCGAACAAATTAAAAAAACCGACAATTTTAAACTAATTTCAGATCCGATTTTCCAATTTTGAACAATTTTAAAGCTGGAAAAATCCTAAACAATATTTCAAAAATATTTTAAACTTACGAAAACTCCCAATTACAGAATACAACAATCACTACTTTAATAAATCGAACATGCATAAAATCATAGCATATTAAAACGAACGCAATTAATTGCGCAACGAGCTCTGATACCAATGTTGGGTAACAGGCACGTGTACGCAGCGGAAAACAAAAATTTTATGTGATTTAAACAATTTAAAACACATAAACACATGCCCCATAATTGAAATCAATTAATTGTGTACCTTTGCGCTTCCAGGGAAACTAAAAACAACATACATGCTTAATTATTCAACCGAATTTAAATCAATTAGCATGCTCGCGTTTGAATCAAATAACATGCTCGCAACAAATAAAACGATTTCATGTAATGACATAAAAACATACAAGAACGAACATGAACATTTTATTTAAACGTAAACGAATCAAGAATAATGAATTTGTGAGTTTACCTCTTGAAGCGTGAGGTAGGAGCACTAAGCAAGGCTAGATTGCTACGGAAACCAATCCGTGCAATCCGGGGCAGCAACGGCGATGCAGCGACGGCGATAATCTGAGCTACGGCGGCGCGTGTGATTCATGCACTTTCCTTGAAGCATGAATCAAACGAAGACTCGAGAAGATGGCTAGCTGCTCTTCCCACTCCTATTGATCCAACCTGTTTGCTGATCTGAAATTACAGCCTTTCTCCGACTTCAATATCTCCATGCTTATTTCCTGGATGAACAATTCCTTCTAGAAGATTGTAGATTTGTGATTCGTGAAGCTGCTATCAAAATTTCACGTCCATCCGATCACCGGTTGATTTATAGCAAATTTTTTCGCTGGACAGCGCAGAAAATCCGAGAGCAGTTTTTCAGAATTGCCTTCTCGCATCTTTGATTCTTCGATCTTCCTCCTCTTGGATTTCACCTCGTATACTTCGATCTACTAAATACATGGCACTAGGCACATAATAGTTAGAAAAACGGAAGAACAGAAAGAAGGAAAGAAATACCAAAAGGATCGGCCAACGGATGGTCGATTCCGGCAACTTTCCGGCGACGGCGGCGCGGTGGCCGAGGAGAGAGGGCCGAGTGAGAGAGAGTGTGAGCGGCTAGGGTTAGGGTTTTGTGTTGTGTGTGTGTAAGACCTATAAATCTTGTATTTATAGTGTCTTGCATAAAACCCTAGCGGGCTTAAGTTGGACCGGGCCCAACAACTTAAGTTCGTTAGTACTTTTACTTGCTCGTCTCTCTCAATTCAATGACCGAAAAATTGCAACAATTACATTTTTGGATTCATTATAAAGTCCTCGTCATTACGAGTGCCAACTCTCAATTTCCAACTTTCCAAAAGTGGAAACCCTAGTTCAGTGCACTTTCTAAATCTGGAAACTTCCTGATTTAGAAAGTCCACTACAATGTTCGCCTATTCTTTTCCTTTTCTTATTCTCATTCCTAATTCAAAATTACGAATGTTGGACCCAATCATATTGACTTCCAATCTTGCAAAGATAAACATATTTTACCTTTGATCGTTTATTCAAAGATCTCATGTGCATCCCTGTGGGATGGACATCCGACTCTCACGAGTCCACTTTTACTACTTGTTTGCGATACGTGCACTTGCGTGTTAGGTATTTAGCCCCCAACAAGTTTTTGGCGCTGTTGACGGGGAATACGGCTGAATTATCTATTTATCCTAATATTAAATATAAGAAATTTTTCTTACTTTAGCTGTTTTATTTATTTCCTTATTTTATTTTTATTATTTTTTTTAGGTACTTTTTATGCGAAGAGGACAGGACACGAACTTGCTACCTCTTGATCCCGAAATTGAGCGAACGTTTAGACACGCTAGAAGAAATCAACGGTTAGCTCAAAACGTTCCCGCAACAATGGAAGAAGAGATTAATCGCATGGGAGATGACCAAGGACGAGTACTAAATGCGGCAGGAAATATCATCAACGAGCAAGAGCAAAACCACCTCATTAATCCACCACCTCGTCAAAGATCCTTGCATGAGTGCACCGTTCCGACAATCAATGTGTTTCAATCAAGCATCCAGCAGCCCCCCATTGAAGCCAACAATTTCGAAATTCGAGCTGGACTCCTTACTATGCTCCAAAACAATAGATTGTTCAGTGGATTAGCTCATGAAGATCCGCATCTCCACTAGGTCAATTTTCTCGAAACGTGTGATTCGCATAAGATGAACGGCGTATCTCCTGAAGCACTACACCTCCGCCTATTCAAGCACTCTTTACAAGGAGAAGCCCGAGAGTGGTTACAAACTCGTTCACCGCACTCCATCTCATCTTGGCCCCAGCTTGCACAACTCTTCATGAACACATATAACTCCCCAACAAAAACTGAAAGAATCCAGAGAGAAATACAAAATTTCAAACAAGAAGCCGGAGATGCCCAAACCACGGACTTCAAGAGTGGCGCCAGCTGCAAATATTCTACGATGGATTGCAAGATAACTCGAGGATTGTTCTCGACTTTGCAGCTGGAGGAATGTTCATGAGTTTGACCTATGACGAAGCATACGAACTTTTGGAGCGGATCGCTAGAAATAAATACATGTGGGCATCGGATCGCCCGCGAGCGAATCGCTAGAAATAAATACATGGAGCAGTTAAGAAGGGAGGAATTTTGGAGTTAGACGGGGTCACCGCAATCACTGCCAAGTTAGAAAAGCTATCAAAGCAAGTAGCAACTTTGCAGACTCAACAACTCCATGCGGTGCAAGGTTCCAACCAGTGCTTAGAAGAAACGGAGTCTCTGAATTACGTGAATGACACCAACCGACAACAGAGGAACCCGTACTCCAACAATTATAATTCGGAATGGAAAGATCACGCTAACTTTGGATGGGAAGGAAATCAGCAAGGACAACGGCAAGCACCACCTCAAGGTCAATCGCCTAATTATTCACGGCCAGCTCCCGGATTCCAAAATCTGCCTCAAGCTCAACCTCAAGGTGGAGATCTCGCAAATATCTTGGCGCAATATATGAAAAGCACTCAAGCCTCCATCCAAAATTTGGAAACACAGATGGGTCAACTTGCAACCCAGCTAACCGCCAGGCCATCGGGAGCACTGCCGTCGAATACGGAAGATCCTCAAAAGAGCAACATTGAGCAGTGCAATGCCGTAAGTTTAAGGAATGGGAGACAATTGGAGGAAGTGTTAGAGTAGGTGACCAACAAGCCAACATGTGGTTGTGGTCTTACGTATTTATTATTGTAATAAACGAACCTTCATTCGTATTAATGATAAAACAACTTGGCATTCTATATCTTTGTCCCTTTGTCACAAGCAAAGATATAGTCCTTACAGTTATTACAAGTATGAGTAAATGATCATTAGGATCGTGAGATATTTGCTTTAGTATTATAACTGTTAAATGTGTTCCTAGTCGAAGGGTTACGCCACCAATGAGGATATTGGCCTTTCCCATTAAGAGACTAGCACTTAGGGTATGTGTACTGCATCTCATCAGTAAACGGTATTATGATATCGGCATCCATAAGTGGGTGCTCGTAAGTTGACGAGTTCACTGAACTCCCTCACCCTAGAAATCTCTAAGTGGTTCCCAATAATCGAGTAGAGATATCTATGGTATAGTTGTACACCATTAGTCTTTATGACCTAGACATCACCGTGACTTCACTAGAGGACCAGCTGTATCGTGACCTGTCCCTGAGTTCCACCGAGGACCATCCCAAGGGCCAGTGTTCGTGCAGTCCAAAATCTAGTGGAATGTCTGTGCATTGTAGTCGGGGATTCGATCGCTAAAATAGTCTTGGATGTCCTGTGTGTTCTGAAAGTTTGTAATCATTCTCAGTCTCTGGCTAGAGCTGAAAAAATCTCGGGTTGCCTCCCGAGAAGCGCTAAGTTTACAGTCTTCAGCCGGACTTTGTCTGCTTCTTTGTTCAAGCTAACGTGACCGAAGTCACTTGGCAATTGAATTCCTCTCCCCGATGATGCTCGTTTGATTTTTTAGGTGGCCACATCCTCCTTGCACGTTCATCACCGTTAGCACCCCAACTCTTTTGACTATCTCTCGGAGGTGTTGAAATTGAATTTGCACAATAAACGTGCTCCTCCCGATTTCCTTTTCCGTTGTCATCTCTTGCACTCAACGATGCTTTCCCATGGTCCAAAATAGAAACATCAAATTTTTCATGATTTGTAAAATCCATAAGATCAATAGTAAAACACTCATTATTCTCACATGGATTTTAATTAGCATAAAAAACATTAAATTTGATCGTTTCATCATGCACCGTCATTGTAAGATCACCACTAGCACAATCAATTAGAGTTTTCGAAGTGGCTAAAAACGGTCTCCCTAAAATAAGAGGTATCTCCCTATCTTCATCTATATCGAGTACAACAAAATCAACCGGGAAGATAAATTTGTTCACCTTTACTAGCACATTCTCTGAAATACCTTTTGGGTAAACTAAAGACCTATCGGCTAATTGCAGAGTTATAGCCGTAGGTTCAATCTCACCTAACCCAAGATTTTGATAAGTAGAATAAGGCATAAGATTAATGCTAGCACCTAAATCAATAAGCGATCTAAAATTTTTACCTCCTATAGTACAAGGGATAGTGAACTTACCTGGATCGCCGAGTTTTTGTGGAAGGGGCCGTGTAAGAATTGCACTACATTGTTCCGTGAGTTGGATCATCTCGTTCCCTTGCAATTTCTTCCTTTTTGTCACGAGATCCTAGGGGAACTTCACCCACTTTGGCATCTTTTGAAGGGCTTCAATAAACGGAATATTTACTTGGATTTCCTTCAGCTTGTCCAAAAACCTTTGATAATCGGCATCGAGCTTCTTCTTTATAAGCTTCTGAGGATATGGAATTGGAGGGGCTCGTGATTTCACTGGGGATGATAGTGGTTCTTCGTGAGTTGCTTCTTTTACCCCAATCACGCTCGGCTTCTCGATCACCGTGTCTAGCTTCTCTTTTCGTGGGGCTTCCTCCAATTGTCGCCCATTCCTTAATCTCACAGCGTTGCACTGCTCGACGTTGTTCTTCCGAGGATCTTTTGTATTCGACGGCAGTGCTCCCGATGGCCTCGCGGTTAGCTGGGTTGCAAGTTGACCCATCTGTGTTTCCAAATTTCGGATGGAGGCTTGGGTGGTTGTCATAAATTGCGCCAAGATATTTGCGAGATCTCCACCTTGAGGTTGAGCTTGAGGCGGATTTTGGAATCCGGGAGCTGGTCGTGAATAATTAGGCGGTTGATCTTGAGGTGGTGCTTGCCTTTGTCCTTGCTGATTTCCTCCCCACCCAAAGTTAGGGTGATCCTTCCATCCCGGATTATACGTGTTGGAGTACGGATTCCTCTGTCGTCGGTTGGTGTCATGCACATAATTCAGAGACTCCGTTTCTTCTATGCGCTGGTCGGGAACGTGGACTGCATGGACTTGCTGAGTCTGCAAAGCCGCTACTTGCTTTGATAGCTTCTCTAACTGAGCCGTGATTGCAGTGACCCCGTCTAACTCCAAAATTCCTCCCGTCTTGACTGCTCCGATATTCGACCGGTCCAATGCCCGCATGTATTTATTTCTAGCAATTCGCTCCAAGAGTTCGTATGCTTCGTCATAGTTCAAACTCATGAACATACCTCCAGCTGCAGAGTCGAGCACGGTTCTCGAGTTGTCTTGCAATCCATCGTAAAATATTTGCAGTTGGCGCCACTCTTGATGTCCGTGATTCGGGCACCTCCGTACTAACTGTTTGAACCGCTCCCACGTCTCGAATAATGCTTCACTGGCTTCTTGTATGAAGTTTTGAATTTCTCGCCGGATTCTCTCAGTTTTTGTTGGGGAGTTGTATGTGTTCATGAAAAGTTGTGCTAGCTCAGCCCAAGATGAGATGGAGTGCGGTGCGCGCGTTCGTAACCATTCTCGGGCTGCGCCTTGTAAGGATTGCTTGAACAGGCGGAGTTGCAGTGCTTCGGGTGATACTCCGTTCATCTTGTGCGAATCACACGTCTCGAGAAAATTGACCAAGTGGAGATGTGGATCTTCATGAGCTAGGCCGCTGAATAATCCATTGTTTTGGAGCATAGTGAGGAGTCCCGCTCGAATTTCGAAATTGTTGGCTTCAATGGGGGGCTGCTGGATGCTTGATTGAAACACATTGAGCGTCGGAACAGTGTACTCATGCAATGCTCGTTGACGAGGTGGAAGATTAATTAGCTGGCGTTGCTCTTGCTCGTTGACGATTTCTCTCGCAGCATTCGGTGGGCGCCTTTGGTCACCTTCCCCACGATTAATCTCTTCTTCCATCGTTGCGGGAGTGTTTTGAGCTAACCGTTGATTTCTCCTAGCTTGTCTGAACGTTTGCTCAATTTCAAGATCGAGAGGTAGCAAGCTCGTATCGTGTCCTCTTCGCATAAAAAGTACCTAAAACAAAATAATAAAAATAAAATAATTAAAACAAAAAAAAATAAAAAAAAATGGCTGAAGTAAGAAAAATTGCTCAAATCTAATATTAGGATAAATAAATAATTTAGCCGTATTCCCCGGCAACGGCGCCAAAAACTTGTTGGGTGCTAAATACCCACACGCAAGTGCACGTATCGCAAACAAGTAGTAAAGTAGACTCGTGAGAGTCGGATGTCGATCCCACAGGGAATACGCAAATTATTTAATCCTAAGTACCAAATTCTAACAATTATAATTTTTATCCAGCCTACGCAGGGTTGTCAAATTAATTAACCAAATAAATTAAACTAATTAAGAAAGCAATTAAACACGAGAAAATATCAATATAAAACGGATCTAGGATTTTATCTTCCCCCTATGCGGTAATTCTTCACCCAATTAATCTCCTATCATGCAAGTTATGATTCCCGATTATTAACCCAAGACACGAAATTACTCATAACCAGCTGTCGCTCTATTATAAGCCTATTATTCATAAAAGATTCACTATATGTCTATGCAAACCTAGTATGAATAAAGCATTAAATATCAAGTCTCGAAAACGGCTACCTAAGGTATTATCTGTATGTCTACGATAATACATGCAATCAACACACACATTCGGTGAAAAACTACTCGAAGGCTCTTCTATCCTTGTTCTAATTATTAAAACGACCTGTCAATCAATTCTAACAATAACTAATAGCAACATAAATTAGCTACGTTCATGCGCTAAATAAGATCAAGATAGAAGAAATAATCGAAGAATTAAACTTGCATAAAAGTAGAAAAACAGGTTCGAGTTACCACATAGGGTTCCAATAAAATCCTAGAATAAAAACTTAGCTACTCATGTTCTCTACGAAAAGCATAATAAAAATACGAAAGTTCATGAAAATCGAAAAATAAAAATAAAGGGAAAACTAGGATGAAGATTCGTCAAGTCTTCGTCTTCGTTCTCTTGCTCCTAGATTGCGTGTAGAAAGATGAAAGATAAAAACTAAAGATAGATGATAAAAAAAACTCTAATTGTGTGCCTGACTTGGTCTTATATAGGGTGAAGAACTTGGGGAATAAGGCAGTTTCCTTGTGCAATAAAAATCCCTTTTCTGCGCAACTTCGGAGTCTCGGACGGGGGTCCCACGATTTGCACTAAAACTGGGACGGGGGTCCGAGCTTTAAATCTTCAGAATTTTGATTTTTTCACTTTTGGCCCATATTTTCTCCAAAATTGCAGTTTTGACCCCATACTTTTCCAATTCTTCAATTTGTACCTAAAATACAAATAATAACCATTTTAAGCACCAATTATCGTTAAACCATACCATAAGCCCCAATTAAAAGGTGAAATTAAGTATAAAAATATACACTTAACACACCCCCAAACTTGAACTTTTGCTTGTCCTCAAGTAAAATCAATTTATAGCACAAAACTCAACTGCACATCTCATTACATAGATCAATGGCTCAATTTCGCGTTTTCATAACTTGTAATTATGATGACAATTCTTAGGCATTCGCAAGCTCAACATTCAACGGCACGTAGTCACTCACTATCACAAAAAAAACACAAATCATACAATTGCTTCAAGTATCCAATATTTGCAAATTAAAGAGAGAAAGAATTTATACTTACATGCATATATTTGACTCCAAATACTCACCAAATTATTCTACTCAACTAATATTGAACACTAAGCTATTGGGATCATTGGGACTTTGTGGCTTTCAATTGTTAGGCTCTTTGGTCCGAGGTAGGTAATATGGATATGTGTGGCTAATTTACTTGAATTGAGGTGATTACGCCGAATTTTGCAAGATAGGCGTTTGAAACAATGAATTCACCTCTAAGGACTTTAATAAACTCGATTCTTAAGAGTTCAAAAGTCTCCACTTTTGCTCTTAAGAGAAGGGATCGAGTTTTCAAAACAATTCTACTGCTAGTCCTTATTTATCCCTTCTAATCTCTTCTTCTTCTTTTCTCTCTTTTTTTTTATATTTTTTTTCGAATATATATATATATATATATATATATATATATATATATATATATATATATATATATATATATATATATATATATATATATATATATATATATATATATATAAAGATGCACATATATATTTATGTTTTATTTTTTTATTTTATTTTATTTTTTTTTCGAAGAAGAAGAAGACCTTATAAGAATTTTCGACCGAACTTCACGGGGTAATTATTCAAGAATCTCCACTCTTCTACCTTCTACATATTGGCTAAAAGAAAGAACACCTTTTCTCCAAGACTCAAATCAAGGTTCTAAGGATAAATTCGACAAAAAGGGTAGGCTTGAAAGGCTCAAACGGTTCAAAGAAGGCCCAAATCATATCCCAAATCACTTACTACCCAACACTTCGTATCATAAATGTCCTAAGGTGAAATTTAAAACCGAACAAAGCATGATTTAGCACAAATAAATTCCAAATTTAAAATACAAAACATTCAACCTAAGCAATGCATAAAGCGTGATTCCAAGCAATAATTCACTTCTACGTTCCGTTGATTCGGAAGCTAAACGTATATCTAATCCTTATCACATAAAGCAAGCAATTTCATCATCAAACATTCATTGACCATCTCTCATCATCGTAATTCACCGATGCATCGATTCAAGCAATTTCGTTTTTTTTTTTTTTTTTCTTTTTTTAATTGCAAATAATAAAACGACAACTAAAACAAAAACTAAAGCATGCAAACTAACAAACAAGTAAAACACAAATAAAACGCACACAAAAGAAAACAAGTAGTTAACCACCACCAAACTTAAAATTCACATTGCCCTCAATGTGATTCGCCCAAAGTTTAAGGATAGAAAACACCTGTTTAAGCGTTGGGACCATCATCGGGTTGCTCACCCACTCCATCATGTTTATGAGCATCATCCTCCTCGTCATCCTCCAATAGCTCGGGTACGGGCGGGGGCACTTTTCTGTCTCTTTCCCTTCCCTCTGGAAGATGATGCTTTGCGCATGCAGCCTCGTTTGTTGGACGACATAGTTGGGAGAGAGGTTGGAATAGATTCGGTGAGAATTGGTTGACAATCGAACTCAAAATTTGTTTGGAGCAAATTGTCGAACACCTTGTGGGCGTGCCTTGAAAGAGTAGATTTTTTTGAAAGTTTGGTTCGATTCTCTAGCCTCCCTGTCAATACCAATGCAAAATAAGAATTGGAGAGTGCGTGAGTGAATTACATGTTTGAAATTGAAGAATTTTTGGAAGAGAACTTCAAAAAATTTGAAAATTCGTGTGTGGAGGGAAGAGAGAAGGAAAGAGGAGGGTTTAAGAAATAATGGGGGAGAAAATCTAATTTTCGAAAATTTAAACGCCCCCTTTTTAGTTCAGACGGCCGTCCCACATTTTTGCCTATTTCTCGGACGGCCGTCTGAGAATTAGTCGTCACTCACTGGTTTGGGGACGACCGTCCCGATTTTAAGGCTAAAACTCGGACGGCCGTCCAAGGCTACTGGTTCCCTTCTGGTTGTGGGATGGCCGTCCCACTTTAAAGGTATATTTTCGGATGGCCGTCCCAAATGCAGTGCTTCCAATTATTTTTTTTTATTTATTTTTTTTTTTAAATACACTAACATAAAATAAAATTAAATAAAAGAAGGAAAACAAAATCTCGGGTTGCCTCCCGAGAAGCGCTAAGTTTACAGTCTTCAGCCGGACTTTGTCTGCTTCTTTGTTCAAGCTAACGTGACCGAAGTCACTTGGCAATTGAATTCCTCTCCCCGATGATGCTCGTTTGATTTTTTAGGTGGCCACATCCTCCTTGCACGTTCATCACAGTTAGCACCCCAACTCTTTTGACTATCTCTCGGAGGTGTTGAAATTGAATTTGCACAATAAACGTGCTCCTCCCGATTCCCTTTTCCGTTGTCATCTCTTGCACTCAACGATGCTTTCCCATGGTCCAAAATAGAAACATCAAATTTTTCATGATTTGTAAAATCCATAAGATCAATAGTAAAACACTCATTATTCTCACATGGATTTTTATTAGCATAAAAAACATTAAATTTGATCGTTTCATCATGCACCGTCATTGTAAGATCACCACTAGCACAATCAATTAGAGTTTTCGAAGTGGCTAAAAACGGTCTCCCTAAAATAAGAGGTATCTCCCTATCTTCATCTATATCGAGTACAACAAAATCAACCGGGAAGATAAATTTGTTCACCTTTACTAGCACATTCTCTGAAATACCTTTTGGGTAAACTAAAGACCTATCGGCTAATTGCAAAGTTATAGCCGTAGGTTCAATCTCACCTAACCCAAGATTTTGATAAGTAGAATAAGGCATAAGATTAATGCTAGCACCTAAATCAATAAGCGATCTAAAATTTTTACCTCCTATAGTACAAGGGATAGTGAACTTACCTGGATCGCCGAGTTTTTGTGGAAGGGGCCGTGTAAGAATTGCACTACATTGTTCCGTGAGTTGGATCATCTCGTTCCCTTGCAATTTCTTCCTTTTTGTCACGAGATCCTTGGGGAACTTCACCCACTTTGGCATCTTTTGAAGGGCTTCAATAAACGGAATATTTACTTGGATTTCCTTCAGCTTGTCCAAAAACCTTTGATAATCGGCATCGAGCTTCTTCTTTATAAGCTTCTGAGGATATGGAATTGGAGGGGCTCGTGATTTCACTGGGGATGATAGTGGTTCTTCGTGAGTTGCTTCTTTTTCCCCAATCATGCTCGGCTTCTCGATCACCGTGTCTAGCTTCTCTTTTCGTGGGGCTTCCTCCAATTGTCGCCCATTCCTTAAGCTCACAGCGTTGCACTGCTCGACGTTGTTCTTCCGAGGATCTTCCGTATTCGACGGCAGTGCTCCCGATGGCCTCGCGGTTAGCTGGGTTGCAAGTTGACCCATCTGTGTTTCCAAATTTCGGATGGAGGCTTGGGTGGTTGTCTTAAATTGCGCCAAGATATTTGCGAGATCTCCACCTTGAGGTTGAGGTTGAGGCGGATTTTGGAATCCGGGAGCTGGTCGTGAATAATTAGGCGGTTGACCTTGAGGTGGTGCTTGCCTTTGTCCTTGCTTATTTCCTCCCCACCCAAAGTTAGGGTGATCCTTCCATCCCGGATTATACGTGTTGGAGTACGGATTCCTCTGTTGTCGGTTGGTGTCATGCACATAATTCAGAGACTCCGTTTCTTCTATGCGCTGGTCGGGAACGTGGACTGCATGGACTTGCTGAGTCTGCAAAGCCGCTACTTGCTTTGATAGCTTCTCTAACTGGGCCGTGATTGCAGTGACCCCGTCTAACTCCAAAATTCCTCCCGTCTTGACTGCTCCGCTATTCGACCGGTCCAATGCCCGCATGTATTTATTTCTAGCAATTCGCTCCAAGAGTTCGTATGCTTCGTCATAGGTCAAACTCATGAACATACCTCCAGCTGCAGAGTCGAGCACGGTTCTCGAGTTGTCTTGCAATCCATCGTAAAATATTTGCAATTGGCGCCACTCTTGAAGTCCGTGATTCGGGCACCTCCGTACTAACTGTTTGAACCGCTCCCACGTCTCGAATAATGCTTCACCGGCTTCTTGTATGAAGTTTTGAATTTCTCGCCGGATTCTCTCAGTTTTTGTTGGGGAGTTGTATGTGTTCATGAAAAGTTGTGCTAGCTCAGCCCAATATGAGATGGAGTGCGGTGCGCGCGTTCGTAACCATTCTCGGGCTGCGCCTTGTAAGGAGTGCTTGAACAGGCGGAGTTGCAGTGCTTCGGGTGATACTCCGTTCATCTTGTGCGAATCACACGTCTCGAGAAAATTGACCAAGTGGAGATGTGGATCTTCATGAGCTAGGCCGCTGAATAATCCATTGTTTTGGAGCATAGTGAGGAGTCCCGCTCGAATTTCGAAATTGTTGGCTTCAATGGGGGGCTGCTCGATGCTTGATTGAAACCCATTGAGCGTCGGAACAGTGTACTCATGCAATGCTCGTTGACGAGGTGGAAGATTAATTAGCTGGCGTTGCTCTTGCTCGTTGACGATTTCTCTCGCAGCATTCGGTGGGCGCCTTTGGTCACCTTCCCCTCGATTAATCTCTTCTTCCATCGTTGCGGGAGTGTTTTGAGCTAACCGTTGATTTCTCCTAGCTTGTCTGAACGTTCGCTCAATTTCAAGATCGAGAGGTAGCAAGCTCGTATCGTGTCCTCTTCGCATAAAAAGTACCTAAAACAAAATAAAAAAAATAAAATAATTAAAATAAAAAAAAATAAAAAAAAAATGGCTGAAGTAAGAAAAATTGCTCAAATATAATATTAGGATAAATAAATAATTTAGCCGTATTCCCCGGCAACGGCGCCAAAAACTTGTTGGGTGCTAAATACCCACACGCAAGTGCACGTATCGCAAACAAGTAGTAAAGTAGACTCGTGAGAGTCGGATGTCGATCCCACAGGGAATACGCAAATTATTTAATCCTAAGTACCAAATTCTAACAATTATAATTTTTATCCAGCCTACGCAGGGTTGTCAAATTAATTAACCAAATAAATTAAACTAATTAAGAAAGCAATTAAACACGAGAAAATATCAATATAAAACGGATCTAGGATTTTATCTTCCCCCTATGCGGTAATTCTTCACCCAATTAATCTCCTATCATGCAAGTTATGATTCCCGATTATTAACCCAAGACACGAAATTACTCATAACCAGCTGTCGCTCTATTATAAGCCTATTATTCATAAAAGATTCACTATATGTCTATGCAAACCTAGTATGAATAAAGCATTAAATATCAAGTCTCGAAAACGGCTACCTAAGGTATTATCTGTATGTCTACGATAATACATGCAATCAACACACACATTCGGTGAAAAACTACTCGAAGGCTCTTCTATCCTTGTTCTAATTATTAAAACGACCTGTCAATCAATTCTAACAATAACTAATAGCAACATAAATTAGCTACGTTCATGCGCTAAATAAGATCAAGATAGAAGAAATAATCGAAGAATTAAACTTGCATAAAAGTAGAAAAACAGGTTCGAGTTACCACATAGGGTTCCAATAAAATCCTAGAATAAAAACTTAGCTACTCATGTTCTCTACGAAAAGCATAATAAAAATACGAAAGTTCATGAAAATCGAAAAATAAAAATAAAGGGAAAACTAGGATGAAGATTCGTCAAGTCTTCGTCTTCGTTCTCTTGCTCCTAGATTGCGTGTAGAAAGATGAAAGATAAAAACTAAAGATAGATGATAAAAAAAACTCTAATTGTGTGCCTGACTTGGTCTTATATAGGGTGAAGAACTTGGGGAATAAGGCAGTTTCCTTGTGCAATAAAAATCCCTTTTCTGCGCAACTTCGGAGTCTCGGACGGGGGTCCCACGATTTGCACTAAAACTGGGACGGGGGTCCGAGCTTTAAATCTTCAGAATTTTGATTTTTTCACTTTTGGCCCATATTTTCTCCAAAATTGCAGTTTTGACCCCATATTTTTCCAATTCTTCAATTTGTACCTAAAATACAAATAATAACCATTTTAAGCACCAATTATCGTTAAACCACACCAAAAGCCCCAATTAAAAGGTGAAATTAAGTATAAAAATATACACTTAACATGTACGTTAACTATATCTGAAGGTTCTTACAGGCACTTCATTTGTATCTAGGGAATCATGACGCGTAGTTGCTAGACGCCAATCTTGATTCGTTGGGTGATTAAGGTGAAACGAGCTTCATCTTAAACGTAACTCTAAGGGACGAGTTTTGACCACAAAGGGTTGTGGGCCCACGGCTAGCTTACACCTGAACCATCGAGGGTCACACTGCTCGTGCACATGAGATCTTTGAATAAACGGTCAGAGATAAAATAGTTTATCTTTGCATGATTGGAAGTCAATATGATTGGGTCCAACATTCGTAATTAGGAATTATGACTGAGAATAAGAAAGGTAAAAGAATAGACGAACATTGTAGTGGACTTTCTAAATCGGGAAGTTTCCAAATTTAGAAAGTGCACTGAACTAGGGTTTCCACTTTTGGAAAGTTGGAAATTGAGAGTTGGCACTCATAATGACGAGGACTTTATAATGATTCGGAAAATGTTATCGTTACAATTTTCCGATCATTGAAATGAGAGAGACGAGCAAGTAAAAGTACTAACGAACTTAAGGTGTTGGGCCCGGTCCAACTTAAGCCCGTTAGGGTTTTATGCAAGGCACTATAAATACTTGATTTATAGGCCTTGCACAAACATACAAGACCTAACCCTAACCCTAGCCGCTCCCTCTCTCGATCAGCCACCCTCTCCCGCGGCCACCACCGCCGCCCTGGCCGCTATCTCGCCGGAATCGGCCGTCTCTTGGCCGATCCAAGTCGGTAGTTCTTTTCTCTTTTCGTTTCGTCAGTTTTATTCTAACTACTTCGTGTCTGGTGCCACGTTTAAATAGATCGAAGTATACGAGGTGAAATCCGAGAGGAGGAAGATCGAAGAATCAAGGAGCAGCTCTCGAGCCGACGACGCACGCGACCCCACGCGCCGCCCCGAAGACCGCGCGTGAGATACACGCGCCGCCGTGCCCATATCGCCGCTGCTGCCGCTGCACCGCTGCTGCCCCGGATTGTACGGATTGGTTTCCGTAGCAATCTCGACTTGCTTAGCGCTCCTACCTCACGCTTCAAGAGGTAAACACACGAATCTCTTGTTTTTGATTCGTTTACGTTTAAACAATATATTCATGTTCGTTCTCTTATGATTTTATGTGACTACGTGAAATCGTTTTAATTATTGCGAGCATGTTATTTGGTTTAAACGCGAGCATGCTAATTGATTTAAATTCGGTTAAATTATTCAGCATGTATGTAGTTTTTAATTTCGCTGGAACCGCAAAGGTACGCAATTAATTGTTTCAATTTGTCGGGCATGTGTTTATGTGTTTGAAAGTCATTTAAATCGCATAAAATTTTTGTTTTCCGCTGCGTACACGTGCCCGATTCCCAACAGTGGTATCAGAGCCCATTGCGCAATTAATTGTGTTCGTTTTTATATGCTATGGTTTTATGCATGTCCGATTTATTAAAGTAGTGATTGTTGTATTATGTAATTGGGAGTTTTCGTAAGTTTAAAATATTTTTGAAATATTGTTTATAATTTTTCCAGCTTTAAAAATGTTTAAAATTTGAAAATCGGATCTGAAATTATTTTTAACCGTCGGTTTTTTAATTGTTCGGATCGAACCGGTCGAACCGGGCGGTTCGATGGTTGTGTGCGATCTAGTTGATCGAATCCACGTGGATTCGGGTCGGTCAGACCGATTCTCGGTCCGACTGACCCGGCCCACTGATTTGGATCAACTGGACCGGGCAGAATCGGACCGCTTCGGTCCAAACCGGTCAGACCGGTTGGGCCGAACTAGTTCACTGAAAAAAAAAAAAAAAAAAATAATAAAAAATAAAAATTATTTCAGATTTCTAAAATAAAACTTAAAAAAAATTGATCTTAATTTTTGGAAAATTATTTTCAATTAATCCCAATTAGATAATTAGATCGACAATCGTGTATTTTAGTAAATAGGTGTTAGATTAATTAATTAATTTAAATTGTTAAATTAATTTCAATTAATAGAACACATATATAATATTGATTATAGTTCAACTTAATTAGTAGTACCTCAACATTATTTGAATGATCTATGCTAGTTGAGGTTCTATAATTATTTTGAAAAACCCGATAATTAATTATTGTAATTAATTATGCAGTTAGGTCGTATGTTCCTCTTAGGACAATATGCGTTTCAATATACCTTTAGGGTCCATTTGGATGGGGCGATTTGGGGAGGGATTTGATTTGGGGAATGGATTTGAAATGACTCCAATTTTGGAGTCGTTTGAAATCCATCACTATTGCTCCAAAATCAACTAAAAAGGAGGGGTGGGGATTTGAAATCCATCTCCAAATCCCTCAATCCAAACAAGTCCGAGGGATTTGTTATTATGGATTTGAAATCCCTCCCCCAAATCCCTCCATCCAAATGCACCCTTAGATAACATAGATGTAGGAATCACATAGACCAATCCGAACCTTCTGATGAGATAAAACTTTTAATAAAAAAAACAAATCCCTCATTCTTAACCTAATTAAGAATCATTTCAAGCTATAAAGAAAAACCCAATCTATTGAGTTATTTATTTTCTTCTGCCAACGGTTGGATCATGTGTAGCCCTTTACCGTAGTGCAGTAAGCCGTGTTAGCGGGGAGTGCTATGGTAGAGTAAGCTGTAATTCAATTTACATAGGGATGAAGGTAGCCATAGAAAACAGTTATGTTGGATTAACGTGGTCGGCTAGATTAACTAGGGACTGCATTAGTTTGGCATAATCAAGTTCTGTGAGCATCTTTGATTGGTAGGTTAGACTTGACACACGACGATTTTGATATTCGCGAGAGTAACTTAGGTCATTATCAAGTGTGAGGAAAACTAATTTAGGGTCATATTGTGGATATGGTTGATTGTAATCTATCTTTGGGCAAATATAATCGGGCTAGATTAACTACGGGTTATATTTGTCTATTGGACCTAAAACCGATTAAGAAAAATCAGTTTTCTCGTTTGTCTACTAGAGGGAAGTGGAACTCGATAAAATTAGTGGGAGAACAATTAAATAACATAATTCCAAACATTTAATTGTAACAATCATTTAACGCGAATCTCTAATCATCCTCTTCTCTATACCTCTCAGATAATCATGTCTAAGAATCCCATAATGTCAATCCTCGACAATAAACTCAATGGCCCTAATTACCTAGATTGGTTGCATAGTCTTAAGCTTGTGCTAACCGTTGAGGGGCGTCTCTATGTTTTGAACGAGAGACTTCCCGCCACTATACCTGCCACAGCGACTGATGCTGAAAAGGAAACTTATGAAGCATGGAAGAAGGATGACACACATGTTAGGTGCTATATGATAGCCGCCATGGAGCCCACGCTTGCGAGGAAATATGAGTCTCACATGCATGCTTTCGATATAAAGGCTCATCTCGATAGCATGTATAGTGAGAATATTAGGGCATCGAGGTACGCTGCTACAAAGGAGTTGATCACGGCGAGACTGCGTGAAGGGACTTCGGTCCACGAGCACTGTCTCAAAATGATCACCCTCCTTGAAAAGCTAGTGAATCTCAATGTCACCCTCCCGGCCGAGCTCTCACTGGATTTGATCATGTTGTCTCTTCCTAGTTCCTATGAATCGTTCATAGTGAACTTCAACATGAACAAACTAGATCCTCCCTTCGATGAGTTGATGAACATGTTGGTCAGTTTCGAGTCCACCATTAAGAAAGAGAAGTCTGTTCTCATTGCTGCTACTTCTGGAAAGAAGAGTTCTTCCCAAAAGAAGAGAAAGGAAAGAGTTCCCTTCCCAAACAGCAAGTTCGAAGTGGGTGAAGGTAGTGGGGTCCCCAAGGCAAACGTTGGCAAGCAAGTTGATGATGCTTGCCATCACTGTGGAAAGAAAGGACATTGGCGCCGCAACTGCAAGGCTTACCTAAAGCAGAAAAGTTCTTAAAAGGGTACGTATTCCATTGACGTAAATTTGTCTGTCAACTCTTCTTCGTGGGTATTGGATAAGGGCTGTGGCTCAGATTTGTGCAATGATTTGCAGCTTATGTTAAGAAGTCGAAAGCTTAGAGCGGGTGAGACCTACCTAAGGATGGGGAATGGAGCAAGAGTTGCTGCTGAAGCCATTGGCACAATTTACTTAAATGTTTTGGATTCTAGTTTTCCTATTGTTTTGAACGATTGTTTATTTGTTCCGTCCCTCAATAGAAACCTTATTTCTATTCCTGTATTAGATATTGAAGGTTTTACTTTTGTTTTTGGAAATTCGATTTGCATTATACAAAAGAATGAGAATTTGATTTGCAAAGGACGACTATTAAACAACTTGTATGAACTAAATCCAAATGAAATACCTATCAATGTTATATCAGCAAAACGTAAGGAGATAGATCAAAACCCCGCACAACTTTGGCACGCTAGATTAGGTCATGTCTCCTTAAGAAGGATGAACGATTTTGTTAGTGAAGGATTGTTCTCTTTGGAGGACGTGAAATCACTTCAAACTTGTGAATCCTGCCTTAAAGGGAAAATGACCAAGTCACCCTACAAAGGGAAAATGGAACGAGCCGAGGGTCTTTTGGATTTAATCCACACAAGCGTATGTGGTCCACTAAGTGTTAGTGCGAAGGGTGGATACAACTACTTCGCTACCTTTACCGACGATTATTCTAGGTATGGGTATGTGTACTTGATGAAGTACAAGTCTGAAAAATTTGAAAGGTTCAAAGATTTTAGACACGAAGTAGAGAAGCAACTCGGACAAAGTATTAAGAACCTGCGATCTGATCGTGGCGGAGAATACTTAAGCATCGAGTTCATTGACTATCTAAAAGAGAATGGGATACAATCTCAATGGACTCCACCTGGAACTCCTCAACTTAATGGAGTCTCCGAACGTCGGAATCGAACTTTATTAGATATGGTTCGATCAATGATGGGGTTCACAAATTTACCGGCATACTTGTGGGGTCATGCACTTCGTACTGCCGCGTATTTGCTGAATGGAGTTAACACCAAAGCAGTTAAATCCACACCTTATGAACTTTGGCATTCCCGGAAACCCAACTACAAACATATTAGGATATGGGGTTGTCCCGCTTATGTGAAGCGATTAGTGGGAGATAAGTTGGATAGTAAATCCGACTTGTGCTATTTTGTGGGGTATCCCGAAGACTCGATGGGATACAAGTTCTATTATGTCAAGGAAGCAAAGACGTTTGTTTCGAGAAATGCCACCTTTTTGGAAAGGGAGTTTCTATCCGATAGAAAGGGCAGCATGATAGAACTTGAAGTAGTTCACGAACAACAAAGTGAAGTTCAAACGCAAGAACAAGTAATCGAACCAATACAACAAACCACTAATATACCTCCTGAACCTACGGTGCATAGATCCGAAAGAGTTCGGAAAATGCCGGATAGGTTATTCCTCCTCGAGAATGATGAAGATCATGTTGATCTTGGACAAGATCCAAGAACATACAATGAGGCCGTATGGGATGCGGACATGGGACATTGGCTAACTGCCATGAAATACGAGATGGACTCCATGTACTCCAACAAGGTGTGGACCTTGGTAGATCCACCTAAGGGAATTGTTCCTATAGGCTGCAAGTGGATCTATAAAAAGAAAATTGGAGTTGATGGAAAGGTATCGACCTATAAAGATAGATTGGTAGCGAAAGGATACACTCAAAGGCAAGGTGTTGACTATGAGGAAACCTTTTCGCCAGTCGCGATGCTGAAGTCCATTAGGATTTTGCTGGCCATAGCTGCGTGGTACGACTACGAGATATGGCAAATGGATGTGAAGACCGCCTTCCTTAATGGAGATATTGAGGAAGAAATTTACATGGCACAGCCGGAAGGCTTCATATCTTCTGGAAGTGACCAAAAGGTTTGCAAGCTCCAGCGATCCATTTATGGATTGAAACAAGCATCTTGTAGTTGGAACATTAGGTTCAACTCAACTATCAAAGAATTTGATTTTGAGAAGAATCCGGAGGAACCTTGTGTATACAAGAAGGTTAGTGGGAGGGCAGTGATATTTTTAGTGCTTTACGTTGATGACATTCTACTCATTGGGAATGACGTAGGAATGTTGCAACAAGCGAAAGCATGGTTGTCCACACGTTTCTCAATGAAGGATTTGGGAGAAGCATCTTACGTATTAGGAATACGAATCTAAAGAGATAGAGCAAGAAAGATGCTTGGCTTATCCCAAAGCCTGTACATAGACACCGTTATGAAACGGTTTAGCATGGAAGAATTTAAGAAAGGATTCTTGCTAATGTCCCATGGGGTTCGTCTCTCGAAATCTATGTGTCCGCAAACACCTAGTGAAATCGAGGAGATGAAAAGGACGCCTTATGCTTCTTCCCTAGGAAGCATTATGTATGGCATGCTGTGTACAAGACCCGATATTGCGTATGCTGTGAGTGTCACAAGAAGATATCAGTATAACCCCGGCCCGGCTCATTGGAAAGCCGTGAAAGATATCCTCAAGTACTTGCGAAGGACTAAGGATATATTTTTGGTCTATGGGGGTGCCGAGTTGAAATTAGAGGGCTTTACCGACTCTAGTTTTCAATCGGATGTGGACGACTCAAAGTCGAATTCTGGATTTATATTCACGCTCAATGGTGGTGTCGTGTGTTGGAAGGGTTCCAAACAAAGCACGACGGCCGATTCCACTACCGAAGCGGAATACATTGCAGAGTCCAAAGCTGCTAAAGAAGGGACTTGGATAAGGAAGTTCATCCAAGAGTTGGGTGTCATTCCTAATGCTAGTGATCCAGTGCCGTTGTACTGTGATAACACCGGAGCCGTGGCGCAAGCTAAGGAGCCGCGATCTCATCAGAAGTCGAAGCATATTCTGAGGAAGTATCACGTGATCCGAGAGATCATTGATAGAGGTGAAGTTAAGGTAGAACGAGTCACCTCGGAAGAGAACGTTGCAGACCCCTTCACGAAGCCTTTACCGAGATCGGTCCATGAGAAACATCGAGAGTCAATGGGATTACGATTCATGGGTAGTTGGCTTTAGGTCAAGTGGGAGATTGTTAGAGTAGGTGACCAACAAGCCAACATGTGGCTGTGGTCTTTCGTATTTTTTATTGTAATAAACGAACCTTTATTCGTATTAATGATAAAACAACTTGGCATTCTATATCTTTGTCCCTTTGTCACAGACATAGATATAGTATTACAAGTACGAGTAAATGATCGTTAGGATCGTGAGATATTTGCTTTAGTATTATAACTGTTAAACGCGTTCCTAGTCGAAGGGTTACGCCACCAACGAGGATATCGGCCTTTCCCATTAAGATACTAGCACTTAGTGTATGTGTACTGCATCTCATCAGTAAACGGTATTGTGATATCGGCATGCATAAGTGGGTGCTCGTAAGTTGACGAGTTCACTGAACTTTCTCACCCTAGAAATCTCTAAGTGGTTCCCAATAATCGAGTAGAGATATCTATGGTATAGTTGTACACCATTAGTCCTTATGACCTAGACATCACCGTGACTTCACTAGAGGACCAGCTGTATCGTGACCTGTCCGTGAGTTCCACCGAGGACCATCCCAAGGGCCAGTGTTCGTGCAGTCCGAAATCTAGTGGGAGGTATGTGCATTGTAGTCGGGAACTCGATCGCTAGAACAGTCTTGGATGTCCTGTGTGTTCTGAAAGTTTGTAATCATTCTATGTCTCTGGCCAGAGCTGACTAAGTGATGATTAGAGAATTCGATTCTCTAAGTCATGCACGTAACGATTACAACACTTAGAACGATCGCACCGTCATTGAACATATAAAGAGGTCTCGACGAACCAATGCCTCTACGTCAATCGGGACATATGTATCGAAGGGACCGTACTGTACGTTAACTATATCTGAAGGTACTTGCAGGCACTTCATTTGTATCTAGGTAATCATGGCGCATAGTTGCTAGACGCCAATCTTGATTTGTTGGGTGATTAAGGTGAAACGAGCTTCATCTTAATCGTAACTCTAAGGGACGAGTTTTGACCACAAAGGGTTGTGGGCCCACGGCTAGCTTACACCTGAACCATCGAGGGTCACACTGCTCGTGCACATGAGATCTTTGAATAAACGGTCAGACATAAAATAGTTTATCTTTGCATGATTGGAAGTCAATATGATTGGGTCCAACATTCGTAATTTTTAATTATGAATGAGAATAAGAAAAGGAAAAGAATAGAAGAACATTGTAGTGGACTTTCTAAATCAGGAAGTTTCCAAATTTAGAAAGTGCACTGAACTAGGGTTTTCACTTTTGGAAAGATGGAAATTGAGAGTTGGCACTCGTAATGACGAGGACTTTATAATGATTCCGAAAATGTAATCGTTACAATTTTCTGATCATTGAAATGAGAGAGACGAGCAAGTAAAAGTACTAACGAACTTAAGCTATTGGGTCCGGTCCAACTTAAGCCCGTTAGAGTTTTATGCAAGGCACTATAAATACTTGATTTATAGGCCTTGCACAAATATACAAGACCTAACCCTAACCCTAGCCGCTCCCTCTCTCGATCGGCCACCCTCTCCCGCGGCCACCACCGCCACCGTCGCCGCTATCTGGCCGGAATCGGCCATCTCTTGGCCGATCCAAGTCGGTAGTGCCACGTTTTAGTAGATCGAAGTATACGAGGTGAAATCCGAGAGGAGGAAGATCGAAGAATCGAGGAGCAGCTCTCGAGCCGACGACGCACGCGACCCCACGCACCGCCCCGAAGACCGCGCGTGAGATACACGCGCCGCCGTGCCCGTATCGCCGCTGCTGCCCTGGATTGTACGGATTGGTTTCCGTAGAAATCTCGACTTGCTTAGCGCTCCTACCTCACGCTTCAAGAGGTAAACACACGAATCTTTTGTTTTTGATTCGTTTACGTTTAAACAATATATTCATGTTCGTTCTCGTATGATTTTATGTGACTACGTGAAATCATTTTAATTATTGCGAGCATGTTAATTGGTTTAAACGCGAGCATGCTAATTGATTTAAATACGTTTAAATTATTCAGCATGTATGTAGTTTTTAATTTCGCTGGAAGCGCAAAGGTACGCAATTAATTGTTTCAATTTGTCGGGCATGTGTTTATGTGTTTTAAAGTCGTTTAAATCGCATAAAATTTTTGTTTTCCGCTGCGTACACGTGCCCGATTCCCAACAGGAAGCCCCACGAAAAGAGAAGCAAATCATGAAAAATTTGATGTTTCGATCTTGGACCATGGGAAAGCATCTTTGAGTGCAGGAGATGATGGCGGAAAAGGGAATCGAAAGGAGCAAGTCTATTTTTCGGACTCAATTTCAACTCCTCCGAGAGATAGTCAAAAGACTTGGGGTGCTAACGGCGATGAACGTGCAAGGAGGATGTGGCCACCTAAAGAATCAAACAAGCATTATCGAGGAGAAGAATTCAATCGCCAAGTGACTTCGGTCACGTTAGCTTGAAGACTGTAAACATAGCGCTTCTCGGGAGGCAACCCGGGATTTTTCGTATTTTTTTTTTATTATTTCTTTATCTTGTTTTATTTTATTTATTTATTTTATAAGCATGCTAGCTAACAAATTAAATATGTTTTTAATTTTTAGGACAAAAAATTGTAGCTCTGGAGCTCATACGACCGTCCCAAACAAGGCAAAGTATCATACGGCCGTCCAGAAAATGTGGGAAGCTACTGCCAAATTTAGGCTTGGGGCGCGGACGCGCGAAAAACACACTATAATTCGCGCGGCCGTGCGAGAAACAGACAGCTACTGTCCACTTTTGGAAATTCGCACGGCCGTGCGGAAAACAGTTCAAAACCTGACACGGCCGTGCTAGATGGATAGAAGCACAATAAAAGGCAAAAATATCAACAGCCCGGAGATGGCCATGTCGACTAGTCACATGTTTTCTATCCTTGAACTTCGTGCTAATTACATTGAGGGCAATGTAAATTTTAAGCTTGGGGGGTGGATAATTACTTGCTTTTATGTGCCTTAATTTTTTGGTTTGCATGCCTTAGGATTTTTTTTGTTTAGTTGTTTTGGTTTATTTATTGATTTCGAAAAGAAAAAAAAATTGTGTTGAGATAAATGCTTCGAGGAATCATGATGATGAAAGATGGTTGATGTTTAATGATGAAATTGCTTGCTTTATCTTTATTGTGATTGAATTTTTGTGAGCTTTTGATTCAATGTGTCGTAGGAAGGAGTCATTGTTAGGAATCACGAATTATGCCTTGCTTTGGTTGAATGTTTTGTTTTAAAACGTGGAATTAATTTATGCTATATCATATGCTATTCGGTTTTAGAACTAGCCTTAGGAATTTACAAAGTGAAATATTAAATTGTTGAGAAATTTGGGAAGTGATTTGGGCCATCTTTGAAGCGTTTGAGCCTTTCAAGCCTACCTTTAAATTTATCATTCGAACCTTGATTGAGCCTTGGAGAAACGGTGTTCTTTTTTTTAGCCAAAATAAAGTGGTAGATTAGATGGAGATTTCTTGATAAATTTTCCCTTGGAGCTTGGTTCAAAAAAAAAAAAGAAAGAAAAAGAAAAGAGAGAAAAAAAAAACAGAAAAAAAAGAAGAAGAAGAAGAAAGATAGAAGGGGGGAGAAAGGACTTGAGAAAGGTTTTAAAGTAAAAATTCGAATCATCATGTTAGGAGCAAAAGTGGAGACTTTTGAACTCTTAAACAAATCGAGTTAGGTAATAAGTCCTTCGAGGTGAAGCAATAATTTCAAAAGCTAAATCTTAGCGAAAACACCTCTAGTCAAGAGCGAGAGTTAAAATTATGTCAAGTGCAACTCTTAGTGACTAATTGTGAGATGAAAGGAGAAGAGTAGCCACTTTTACCCATATTTTCTACCTTGTACCAAAAGCCCAACATTTGAAAGGCAAAAAGTCCCAATGATCCCAATAGAGAAATTTGGTGAGTCTTTGGAGTTGAAGTAAGTATAAATTTTCTCCACTTTTAATTTACAAATATGGGATACTTGAAGCGATAGCATGGTTTGTGGTTTTTGGCAAGGGTGAATGAATACGTATCTTTGAATTACGAGCTTGTAAATTTTAAAGAATTGTCATGATAATTGCAAGTTCTGAAAAAATGAAATTTGACCATTAATCTATGTGATGAGAGGCATTTGTTAAGAGTATTGCTTTGAAGGTTGCTAGTTTTTGCTTGAGGACAAGCAAAAGTTCAAGTTTGGGGGTGTGTTGAGTGTATAGTTTACACTCAATATATACTTTCTTACGAGTATTTTTGTATACTTTTATTGATTTAATGATGCTTAATGAGTAGTTTATTGTATTTTAGGTACAACTTGACGAATTGGAAGTTCCAGGGACGAAACGAGCCAAAAAAGGTCAAAAACGGGCAAAAACGGAAGTAAACAAAATATGCAGAAAATTGGCTGAAAATTGTCCCACGCAGCCGTGCCAAATTAAGCCTATTTTAGGCGCGGCCGCGCCGATTGCAGAATTTGGACAGTGAGTTTCGGCGATTCTCGCGCGGCCGTGTGAGAATTACACTGATTTTCTCGCGGCCGCGCCAAAACACGCTGGAGACAATTTTGGACTTTTAATCACACAAGGAAACCTATTTTTTTCTACCAAGCTGGGGCATCTATTTAAGGGCAAACCAAGCACGAATTGAGGGAGTTTTTTTAACACAATCTTGGAGCGAGAGGAGCGAGAGAACAAAGAATCGAAGACGGAGAATTGACAAATCTTCATCACAATTCTTCTTTACTCTATCTTTTCTTAATCTATGACTTTTATTATTTTTAGGGTAAATTACACTCACACCCCTGAGGTATGCTTAAATAACTGTAAGGTTCCTGTGGTATCGATAATTACACTCACCCCCCTGAAAGGTAGTTAAAAACTCTAACGGGATAATGCATTGGATAAATTATTCCGATAGGGTTCTAATAGACTATTACTTTTAGCTAGTTGTGGAGATAACATAGAGTTATGGGGAGTTATGGGGTGACATGGCTCCCCCAATATTTTTTAAATCACCCATAACTCTTTGTTGTCTTCACCATTATCGTAATAACGCATCCAATGCATTATACCATTGGAGTTTATAACTACGTCTCAAGGGGGTGATTGTAATTATCGATACCACAGGGACCTTAAAATTATTTAAGTATACCTCAGGGGTGTGGGTGTAATTTACCCTTACTTTTATATGTTTTTCGTTATGAGTAACTAAGTTTTTAATCTAGGATTTTGTTGGAACCCTATGAGGGGATGGTGAACTCGTTTTCTTGAGATTATGCAATTATGATTTTATGATTATTTTTTCTACTAGTTATGATTGTTAGGGCATGAACTTGATCAATTTATGTGCTTTATCTCTGATTATTGGGATTTACTCGACAGAGCTATTTTGATGATTATACGGTAACTAGAAGAGCCTTCGAGTAGTTTTCACCGGATGAGTGTGTCAATTGCATGTGGTTTCGTAGACATACAGATATCACCTTAGGTAGCCATTTACGAGACTTGTTAGTTAACGCTTTATTCATAATTTGTTTGCATAGACATATAGTGAACTGTTTATGAATAATAGACTCATAATACACGACAACGGTTAGTTGATTAAATTTGACAACTTCGCATAGGCTGGATAAAAATCTTAATTGTTAGAATTTGGTACTTAGGATTAGATAATTTGAGTATTCCCTGTGGGATCGACATCCGACTCTCACGAGTCCACTTTTACTACTTGTTTGCGATACGTGCACTTGCGTGTTAGGTATTTAGCCTCAACAGTACACGTGTCCGATTCCCAACAGCATTCTTTCATTCATTTTGGTATTAAGTTCGTACTAAGTATTATCCCGCTTCTTATGGAATTTTCTTGTCCTATGCATTCTTACTTTACTTTTGGGCATTAGCTTCAAGCATAGCATTATTCATCTACTTATGGAATTAGCTTGTCATAAACATTCTTTCTTTTGTTTTAGCATTAGCTTCGAACTAAGCATTTTTCTTCTTCTCATGCAATTTGCTTTCACAAACAATTTTTACTTTCCTTTTGCCATTAGTTTCGAGCTAAGCATTATTACTTTCCTTTTTGCATTAGCTTTGAGCTAAGCATTGTTTCTCTCCTTATGGAATCAGCTTGTGCTAAGCATTCTTACTTTCTATTTGGCATTAGCTTCGAGCTTAGCATTCTTCCTTTATATTTGGCATTAGTTGCGAGCGAAGCATTCTTACTTTCCTTTTCGCATTAGCTTCGAGCTATGCATTATTCCTCTCCTTATGGAATTAGCTTATGCAAAGCATTCTTACTTTCCTTTTGGTATTAGCTTCAAGCTATGCATTATTCCTCTCCTTATGGAATTTGCTTCTGCTATGCATTCTTACATTCATTTTGGCATTACCTTCGAACTAAGTATTCTTACTTTCCTTTGGGCATTAATTTCAGCTTACCATTACTAGTGTCCTATTGTCATTAGCTTTGAGCTAAGCATAGTTCCTCTCCTTACGGAGTGCTAAACATTCTTACTCTCTTTTTGGTATTAACTTCGACCTACATTCTTCCTCTTCTTATGGAATAAGCTTTAGTCAAGCATTCTTACTTTCCTTTCGGCATTAACTTCGAGCTAAGCATTCTTCCTCTTCTTATGGAATTAGTTTTTGCCAAGCATTCTTAATTTTATTTTGGCATTAGCTTCGAGTTAAGCATTCTTACTTTCCTTTTGGCATTAGTTTCGAGCTAAGCATTATTCCTCTCCTTATGCAATTAGCTTGTGCTAAGTATTATTACTTTCCTTTTGGCAATGGTTTTGAGCTAAGCATTCTTCCTCATCTTACGGAATTAGCTTGTTCTAAGCGTTCTTACTTTCCTTTTAACATTAGCTTCGAGCTAGGCATTCTTCCTCGCCTTATGGAATTAGCTTGTGCTAAGCATCTTTACTTTCCTTTTGGCATTCGCTTTGAGATAACCAATCTTACTTTCCTTTTGGCATTAGCTTCGAGCTAAGCATTATTACTTTCCTATTGGCATTAGCTTTTACCAAAGCATTGTTCCTCTTCTTATAGAATTAGCTTGTGGGAAGCATTGCTACTTTCATTTTAGCATTAGCTTCGAGCTCAACATTATTCCTCTTCTTATGGAATTAGCATGTGCTATGCATTTTTACTTTCCTTTTGACATTATCTTTTAGAAATACATTTCTACTTTCCTTTTGGCATTACCATATGGCTAAATATTATTCCGGTCCTTATAGAATTAGCTTGTGCTATGCATTCTTACATTCCTTTTGAGCATTAGATTCGACCCAAGTATTATTCCTCTCCTTATGCAATTTACTTGTGCTTAGCATTCTCACTTTGGTTTTAGCATTAGCTTCGAGCTAAGAATTATTCCTCTTCTTATGGAATTAGTTTTAAATTATTTATTTATTTATTTATTTATTTTTTCATTTTTTTTAGTTTATTTATTTATTTATTTATTTTTTTTTTGTCTTATGGAACTAGCTAGTGCTTAGCATTCTTACTATCCGTTTGACAATAGTTACGAGCTAAGCATTCTTACTTTCCTTTTGGCATTAGATTCGAGCTAAGCATTATTCCTCTTCTTATGAAATTAGCTTGCGGTAAGTATTCTAACTTTCCTTATAGCATTAGCTTTGTGCTAAGCATTGTGGCTCTTCTTATGGAATTAGCTTATGTTAAGCATTCTTACTTTCCTTTTGGCATTAACTTCCAGCAAAGCATTCTGACTTTCCTTTTGGCATGAACTTATAGCTAAGTATTCTTATTTTACTTTCGGCATTAGCTTGGAGCTAAGCATTGTTCCTCTACTTATGGAATTAGCTTGTGCTAAGCATTCTTACTTGTTGGACTAGGTGACCAACAAGCCAACTTGTGGCTGTGGTCTTTCCTTTTATCTTGTAATAAAACAATCGTTTTTTCGTTCGTAATAATAAAATATCTTATTTGGCATTCTATATCTGTCATCCCATGCAAGCAGCATAGATATAGTCCTAACAAGTTACTCTATTACTGTGAGTTGATCTAGTAGAATCGTGAGATAACTCAGCAATGTAATGTAACTGTTAAACCTTGTTCCTAGTCGATGGGTTACGCCAATAATGAGGATACCGGCCTTTCCCTTTTGAGACTAGCACTTAGTGTATGTGTACTGCGTCTCATCAGTCCTCGGTGTTGTGACATCGGCATACTTGAGTGGGTGCTCATACTGGATGAGTTCACTGAACTCCCTCGCCCTAGAAATCTATAAGTGGTTCTCATTCATCGAGTAATAGGTTTCTAAGATATAGTTGTACACCATTAGTCCTTAAGACCGAGACATCACCGTGACTCCACTAGAGGACCGATTGTATCGTGACCTGTCCCTGAGTCCCACCGCGGACCACACCAAGGGCCAACGTTCGTGCAATCTGAAATCTAGTGTGAAGTCTGTGTATTTTAGTAGGGGATTCGAGCGCTTGAGTAGTCATGGATGTCCTGTGTGTTCTGACGGTTTATAATCCATGGAATCTCTGGCCAGAGTTGATAGTGGGGTGATTAGGGAAATGTGTTTCCCTAAGTCGCACACGAACGGATTTATAATACCTTGAACGTTCGCACGGTTATTGAACTTTATAAGAGGTCTCGGTGAACCAATGCCTCTAGTTCAATCGGGACATGTGCTACGAAAGGATCGTACTGTACGCTAACTATATCATAAGGTTCTTGCAGGCACTTCATTTGTATCTAGGGAATCATGATGCGTAGTTGCTAGACGCCAATCTTGATTCGTTGGGCACCGATTTGATCGGGGATTAGGTAAAATGAGTTTTACTCTAATCGGGACTCTTGGGAGGAGTTCGTATAAGAACAATGTGTTGTTCGAATCACAAAGAGTTGTGAGCCCACGGCTAGCATACACCTGAACCATTGAGGGTCACACTTCTCGTGTAATATAGATCCTTGATAACAACAAGCATAGATTAATGTGTTAATCTTTGAACGATTGGATGTCGATATGATTGAATCCAAGATTCGTAATTGTGAATTGCGAATTGGAATAAACGTAGAGAAAGAGAGACATGCGGAATTTAGTGAACTTTCTAAATTGGGAAGTTTCCCGATTTAGCAAGTCCACTGAAGTGGAAGTTTCCAATTTTGGAAATTGGAAATTTCGAAGAGGCACTCGTATCGACGAGGACTTTGAGCTCGTCACAAATATAATTTTGTTATAATTTTGTGGACGATCGTTTATTAGAAACGAGGCCGACAAGGGGATGGGCTTAATGCATCAGTGGGTCAAGCCCAATGACTTAAGCCCGCTAGGGTTGAAAACCCTATGTATAAATAAACCTCAAACAAGAGTTTGAGATCAGATTTTGAGCACCAAACCCTAGCCGCTCAAGCCCTAGCCGCTCCCCTCTTCGGCCGTTGCTCCACCGGCGCGCCACCGCCGACCACCGCCGGAAAACCGCCGGTTTTCTTCTCTCGTTTCCTTCGTTTTATTCTTGTTGTTATCTAACTCTTTTACATCTAGTGCTGTAGTTCGAGTGGGTCGAAAATACGAGGTGAAACCTAATTGGAGAGGAGCTGCTGCCCCGACGAATCCACGCACCGCCGCACGCGCCGATACGCCGCTCACGCGCCGCCGCTGCTGCTGCCACGCGCTGCCGCTACTGCTGCCGTTCGTCGCCGCTCGTTGCTTGCTGGATCAGCTTGTTCCAGCCATGAATTGCAGCCCCGTGGATTGGTAATTAGCAGCTTGTACGTGACTCGTTCTAGGATTTTGATTCGTCGAAATCGCACGCTACAAGAGGTAATTAAATCGGAACTTTCGTAATTCGATTCGAACATGTTTGTATGATTATTAATTTGCGAGCATGAGTAATACGTGATTACATGTTTCGATTTTGTGAAATGAAGCATAAGCATGTTTCGTAATTTTCGGTTTTACGTGTTTTTCAATTAAATCGATAATTACCATATGTATGGCGGAAGCGTTAAGGTACGTTGACTATGTGATTAGTTTATGCATGTAATCGAAATTAGTTCGATCTAAAAAATTTAAATTCCGCTGCGTATACATGCACGATCCCCAACATTACTTTCCTTTAGGCATTAGCTTCAAGATAAGCATTATTCCTCTTCTTATGGACTTAGCTTGTGCTAATCATTCTTGCTTTCCTTTTGGCATTAGCTTCGAGCTAAGAATTATACCTCTTGTTATGGAATTTGCGTCTACTAAGCATTCTTACATACCTTTTGACATTAGCTTTTAGCTAAGCATTCTTACATTCATTTTGGTATTAGCTTCGTACTAAGTATTATACCGCTCCTTATGGAATTTTCTTGTCCTATGCATTCTTACTTTACTTTTGGGCATTAGCTTGGAGCATAACATTATTCATCTTCTTATTGAATTAGCTTGTCTTAAGCATTCTTTCTTTTGTTTTGGAATTAGCTTCGAACTAAGCATTTTTCTTCTTCTCATGCAATTTGCTTTCGCAAACAATTTTTACTTTCCTTTTGCCATTAGTTTCGAGCTAAGCATTATCACTTTCCTTTTTGCATTAGCTTTGAGCTAAGCCTTGTTTCTCTCCATATGGAATCAGCTTGTGCTAAGCATTCTTACTTTCTATTTGACATTAGCTTCGAGCTAAGCATTCATCCTTTATATTTAGCATTAGTTGCGAACGAAGCATTCTTACTTTCCTTTTCGTATTAGCTTCGAGCTACGCATTATTCCTCTCCTTATGGAATTAGCTTATTATTGGGTGCTAAATACCCACACGCAAGTGCACGTATCGCAAACAAGTAGTAAAGTAGACTCGTGAGAGTCGGATGTCGATCCCACAGGGAATACGCAAATTATTTAATCCTAAGTACCAAATCTTAACAGTTACGATTTTTATCCAGCCTACGCAGGGTTGTCAAATTAATTAACTAAATAAATTAAACTAATTAAGAAAGCAATTAAACAAGAGAAAATATCAATATAAAACGGATCTAGGATTTTATCTCCCCCCTATGCGATAATTCTGTTGGGTTTCGGGCACGCGTACGCAGCGGAAAACAAAAATTTTATGCGAATTAAACAACTTTAAAACACATAAGCACATGCCCGATAATTAAATCAATTAATTGCGTACCTTTGCGCTTCCAGCGAAATTAAAAACAACATACATTGCGTACCTTTGCGCTTCCAGCGAAATTAAAACAACATACATGCTTAATTACTTAATCGAAATTAAATCAATTAGCATGCTCGCGTTTAAATCAAATAATCATGCTCGCAATAATAAAACCAATTTCATGTAGTCACATAAAATCATACAAGTTTCTTATTAAAACGAACATGCATATATTAATTTAAACGTAACCGAATCGAATGACAATTGATTCGAAACAAATTCTTCACCCAATTAATCTTCTATCATGCAAGTTATGATTCCCGATTATTAACCCAAGACACGAAATTACTCATAACCAGTTGTCGCTGTATTATAAGCCTATTATTCATAAAAGATTCACTATATGTCTATGCAAACCTAGTATAAATAAAGCATTAAATAACAAGTCTCGAAAACGGCTACCTAAGGTATTATCTGTATGTCTACGGTAATACATGCAATCAACACACACATTCGGTGAAAAACTACTCGAAGGCTCTTCTATCCATGTTCTAATTATTAAAACGATCTGTCAATCAATTCTAACAATAACTAATAGAACCATAAATTAGCTACGTTCATGCGCTAAATAAGATCAAAATAGAAGAAATAATCGAAGAATTAAACTTGCATAAAAGTAGAAAAAGAGGTTCGAATTACCACATAGGGTTCCAATAAAATCCTAGAATAAAAAGTTAGCTACTCATGTTCACTACGGAAAGCATAATAAAAATATGAAAATTCATAAAAGTCGAGAAATAAAAATAAAAGGAAAACTATGATGAAGATTCGTCAAGTCTTCGTCTTCGTTCTTGTAAATTGCGTGTAGAAAAGATAAAAACTAAAAATTCAAAAGATATCTCTAATTGTGTGCTTGTGGCCTTTAAATAGGGTGCAAAAATATAATAGGGCGGGTTTCCTTGTGTAATTAAAATTCCTTCACTGCGCCAATACGTTCTTCCGGACGGCCGTGCCAGAATAAGCTTTAAAATCCGGACGGCCGTCCGGTCTTCAATTCTTCATTATTCTGATTTTTTCACTTTTGGCCCACTTTTTCTCCGAATTTGCAGTTTTCACCCCATAAGTTGCCAATTCTTCAATTTGCACCTAAAATACAAATAATAGCCATTTTAAGCACCAATTATCGTCAAAACATACCAAAAGCTCCAATTAAGAGGTATAATTAAGTGTATAAATATACACTAAACACTTATGCTGAAAGAATTTATGGTCCCGAATTCGTATTATACAGAGATGTTATCTAAAATGTTATGACACTTGAGACAACATGCAGCGGAAGTATAACTATTAAAAGACAATGCTCAGAATTAAAAAATGTTCACAAGTAAAGACTTGTGAACTTGCCCTTTACAGGACGGAAAAATATATTAAAATCAGTATTCCAAGAATACAAACAGAAGAGTGCGAAAACTTCTTCCTTATGAGTGAATCTTTTTCAAGATCACTCTTACAACCAAATCTAGATACTAAAAGAAAGATATCAAAAATTCTAGATTTCAAAGAATGTACTCTTAAAGAGTACGTACAACAGATCCTAGAAACACACTAAAATTCTCGAGATTAAACTTCAGCTCTCTTTTTGTTTCTTCGAAATCTGTAGCAATCTTGAGTCTTGAGTTTGGTATTTATAGACTTGCCAAGCTTCCACTCTTCAGCCCATGATCTGCAAGAAAACCAACCACAAGTGCACTCAAGATAATGGGTTAGTGGGTTAGTTAGGAAGTTAATATAAATTCCATAATTAAATCCACTAAGCACTACTTAACCCCACTTAGCCCACTAACTAAGATTTAGTTTGGAAGTTAAGAAAAGTTAAAAACACATTGTGAATTTTATTCACGTGTTTCAAACTCCCCCTTTTTTGACTTTCTGATCAAAACTAAATCGTAGTCAAAGACTCCCCCTGAGATATTGCTCGAACTCCCCCTGAATTTGATACCATTTGAAAAACATAGAAACAATAAATTAAAACCAAATTCAGCAAGATAGTTCAACAAAAGAAATAATCAAAGTGCAGTCCTAAACAAAAGTTCAGAGGGAAAATAAACAAAACATAAACAAAAATATTGTTCATGAAAAACAATCTAAAGTAAAATATCTAAAGTCTCCAAGGTCTCCTCAGTTTCAGCTGCTGCTCCTCCTCCATCACTAGATCCACTGCTTTCTTCTTGAGCTTCCCCCTCTTTCTTTGCTTCCTCTTCATTGACTCCTTGCTCTCTGCCTCTAGCATCCAAAGGATGAGATGTTCCTGCTTCAGTTTCATGACCTTTTTCTCCCCCTTTTTGATCAGAAAGGGCCTTCTGAATCATCTCCACCATGGACTGATGATAGGTAATCTGAGCTAGAGAATGAGTAAGCTGCTGCAATAGAAGATCTCTAGGAACAGACACAAGAAGGTTAGAAGTGTTGTCAACATGAGGTGCAACACCCTCAGTACCAATGTTATTTTGACCTGATTCAGTTGAGAGAAAATCATCTCCATTCCAAGGAAGATCTTGAACATGAGGAGCCCTCAGAAAATTTTGAGACACAGTGATCATGCCTTGTGGGGTGTGAAGATATTCTGAGTCATCTTGGCCCAAATTTTGAGAGAGTAAGATGGAATAGATGAGAGAAGGATAGGGGAGGTGAGTGGAAGGTGAAATTTTCTGGGCAAGATGACCAATAGTATCAAAGAACAGTTTGCCAAAATCCACTGGTAAACCCATCCCCAATTTGTACATGAGTACAGCATGAGGCTTAGTTACCACAGAGACATTTTTGGATGGAATCCAATTAGCCACTGTGAGTCTAAACAGGACAGAGTAGAAAGCAGTGAGTTGAGAGACTTGAAATTTTCTTGGGTGTGCAGGCCAATTTCTTAAACGGTTTCCAGAAATAACTTTGCAAATCTCAGTAAAATCACCATAATTATCCTCATCAATCACAGTAGGAGTTTGTAAATGAGAGTTGATAACTTTGGGAGAAAAAGAATAAATGGCATTGCGCACAAAGACTTTGCCAAAGTTTGGGGAATTTTTCTTTAAAAAAGAAGTTTGCAAATTGGCATAAAACTCTTTCACAACCAAGGGATCATAAGAGCAGGCAATCTCAACTAGGTTAAGGATTTTTCTTTGGTGAAGAAAAGCTGTTATCCTATACCTATCAAATTCTTCCTTAGAAATTTTCTTTTCCTCAATGAAATGACAATTCATGACTTGAGGACTCAACAGTGAATCAGACTCAAAATAGAAATTTGGACTGAAGGCATTTGTTACCTCAAAAGGGGTTGACAAGTTCTTCCCATCCAGGTCTGGTTCTTCTTCTTCTGAGGAAGCATCATCTTCTGAATCTTCAAGCTCATCAGGGACATATGCTGGTTCAGGTGATGCAGCACGTGGGGCAACACCTTCTTCCTGCTGAGAAGAGTCTTCAGAGGATTCACTGTCTGAATCAGAAGAGGACAAGTTTTTGCGAAAAGTAGCTAGTGGAACTTCCCAACTGTCTTCACTTTTCTCAGATACTTCGGCCTGAGGAGGAATTGTATCTGCTTGAGCTGCTGCTTCTGCCAGGGTTTCCAGAGGATCTTCCTGAGGTGCTGATGGAGTTTCTTCTGTAGTGGTGAACTCCTGAGCATCGACAAATGGGATGTCTACATGCTCTGCTGATGACATTCCAGAGAAATCAGGCATTTCTTCATCCTGATAAGGGGCAGCATCTTCAGTTGAAGCAGTAGGTGCAGCAGCATCTTCTGGAGCATGTGTAGCAACACCTTCAGAGACAGGTGCAGCAACACCTTCTGAACTAGGTGCAGCAACACCTTCTGAAATAGGTGCAGCAACACCTTCTGGAGCAGAATGTGGAGAGGCTGCTGTTGCCATGCTGGGCTCCCCCTGAGTTGATGCTGGGGAAGGTGAGTTGTTGGAAGATGACTCGGAGGAGCTGGAGGACATGGCTTGAGCCTGTGGTGCTGCAAAGGTAGGATCCCCTGCTTCATCATCAGTTTCTTCATCTACCAGATGAAGACCTCTTCGTGGATTTGACTGAACCGGAGTGCGGCCACCTCTGCCTCCTCTTCTTCCACCTCTGCTTCCTCTTCGGGGAGAGTGTTCTCCTCTTCGGCGTTGTGGCACCGCAGTGTTCAGATCTGGAAAAGGGTTCGTGCGTTTTGACCTGCGCGTTGGAAACCTTCCGGCAGTGGAAGAGGGACCCACAAAATCAAAATTATCTGGGTCAATCGGGTTCAGCTCATCTCCGGGCTCAATGTAGCTGATGGGTAGAGCATCGAAGTTGATTGGGTGAACGATGAGGGCCAGATTTGGGTCTGCTGGTACAGGTGCTGCAGCATCGTTGTGAACATCACCATCGACGGCTGGAGGAGGATTTCTAGGTGGGGATGCCATGATACAGTAGATGAAGGAAAATAGCTTCTTGTGCTTTTGATTTTCGAGTGTGAGTTTTTGAGAAAAGAAGCACTAAATTTATAAGCCCTAATTTTTGCTGGTGAAGAAGAAAAAAAAATTGAAGTGGAGAAGGTGAAGCAGTGGTGTCCGTTTTTCTTGGGGAGAGTGTGTTTAAGGAGAATAAAATTTCCTTTGGCAGTTTAAAGCAAAACGTGACACATGGCATAATGAGGAGTGGACTTAGTGGAAAATGAAGAATTAACCCATGTACCCCATGACCCATATAAATAGGGATAATTCAATCAAAATACAAATAATACCGTAGCACTCATGAATTATTCACAAAAATAGAAAAACACCTTTATTAATGATTAATAGTGAGAAAAAAAATAGCTGACAGGCATAGATACAATTATATATATTTATTATATATATATATATATTTTTATTTTTTTTTTTTTTTTTTTTTTTTTTTTTTTTTTTTTTTTTTTAATATATAGATATATAAACTCTTATTTTCAAGTCAAACAATTCACATGGAACATGATCAAGGGTTCAGTTTGAAGGTTCCCCCTTTACTAAGATATGACTATCAAAAAAAAGGAGTTTGACTTATGGGAGGGTAATTTTTGGCTAAATGTTTACATGAAGCATGATCCCTTTTCAGGGGGAAAAACTTCCCGTTACTGATTTAGGAAAAAATTCCTCCCAGGGAAGTCTTTTTTTAATGAAGCTAATGCTTCAAAAAATTGGGTTGCCCCTTAAAAAATTTGAAGAGATGCTGCAACCCGTTTCAGGACATGTTTATTGAGTACCCATCCCGAGAGATTTTC
>NW_012193051.1:528180-568998 GCF_000504015.1 Erythranthe guttata
GGGAACTAAGTACCAAACATCATTCCTAGATGAATTGATTCAATTCTTCATGCATTGCATTGACCCAGAATTCATCCTTCAGAGCTTCTGCAATATTCCTTGGTTCCACTGAAGACACAAAACAAGTGGTTCCAGTTAGTGCACATTCAGAAGATAAATTTGCAAATCTTACCATATCTCTGTAGTTTACTCTCTCTTTTCTCCTGGTCCTCATTCCATCAAAGATATCTCCCACTACTTGAGTAGATGGGTGATTTTTCTGAATTCTACTTGAGGGTTCCTTTCTGCAGACATCAAAGATTGGCTGTGATTCAGTCTCTGTAGGATGTGTTGAGTCAGATGTGGTGACACTTGGCTCAACACCTTCTTCTCTTAAGACTGGACTGTTTGTGTCTGGGCTCTCTGTGGTAGAAATGTCTTCCTCTGTTGTTTCTCTTTCAGCAATTAAGTCATCAACTTCATCTTCAGCTGTTTTACTGCGGAGATCAGCAAAGTCATCAAATACCACATTTACAGATTCAATAATGGTTCGAGTTCTTAGATTATATACTCTATAAGCATGACTGTTATTAGAGTATCCCATAAATAAACTCAAATCACTTTTTGAATCAAACTTAGCTAGATGATCTCTATCATTTAGAACATAGCAGACACATCCAAACACATGCATGTATTCTAGATTAGGTTTCTTACCATAAAGAATTTCATATGAAGTCATCATTGATCCTAATCTTAGGTACACACGGTTTGAGATGTGACAGGCTGTGTTGACAGCCTCAGCCCAAAACCTCTTAGACAGATTTTTTGCACTCATCATCACCCTAGCCATTTCCTGGATGGTTCTGTTTTTTCTTTCAGCAATGCCATTTTGCTGAGGAGTTTTTGGAGCAGAAAATTCATGCTTTATACCCTTTTTATTACAAAAAGCAACAAATAAAGCATTCTCAAATTCTTTTCCATGATCAGATCTTATCCTACGAATAGAAACTTGAAATTGAGTTTTAACAAACCTATACAAATTTCTGAATACATCAAAAGTGTCTGATTTTTCTCTTAAAAAGTACACCCAAGTATATCTTGAAAAATCATCCACACACACAAAGACATATTTTTTACCACCTAGGCTTTCTACCTCTATAGGACCCATAAGATCCATATGTACTAGTTCAAAACAAATAGTGGTACCAACGTGTTGCAACACTTTGTGTGGTACTCTGGTTTGTTTTCCCTTCTGGCACATTCCACATATAGGAATATCCTTGATCTTGAGATCTGGTACTCCTCTTATAGCATTGTACTTGTTGAGCAGCTTCAGATTCTTGAAATTTGTGTGGCCTAGTTTCTGGTGCCACAGCTCTACTTCACTTACTCTTGAGCTCTTGCATGAGATGGTGTCACCTGTTTGATAGCAATTATCCATTGATCTGGAACCTGTAAGTACACAATGATTTTGATTATCAAACACAGAACAACAGTATTTATCAAATTCTACACGTAGATCATCATCACACAATTGACTGATACTGATGAGGTTTGACCCCAATCCTTCAACGTGTAAAACATTTGAGAGTTTTGGAAGCCCTTCAATACTGAGTGTTCCACGTCCAACCACTTTGCCTTTAGCTCCTCCTCCATAGGTTACACGTCCTCCATTAAGTGTGTGGTAGTTTGATAGAAATTCCTTTGTTCCAGTCATGTGCCTAGAGCATCCACTATCAAAGTACCATGAACCTGAAATGTTAGCATTTAAAGAGGTGTATACTGCTTTGCACGAAAGTTTACCTTTGGGAGTCCATATTTTACACTCCTTTTTGGTAGATTCTACCTTTTTCTTTGAGGTGTTCCTTGAGGTGTTGTGGATTATTTTATACAACATTTTGTCACTGCTGAGTTTTTCACAAAATGGACGAATGTGTCCTGGTGAGAAACAGTAATGACAAACATAACCTCTTATTCTGGAATCTGGAGTGGTGACTGTGGACTTCCTGCAATCCTTTCTGTTTGCACCTTTTTCTTTTACAAAGACAATTTCTTTCTTCTTAACTGGCTTCATTTGTTTTTTGAACCCTAGCCCTTCATGTTTGTAGTGCTTTTCCATTGACACAATCTCTTCGAGCTTAGTTGTGCCAGTGTTCATCCTCTTGATTGCTAGAGTTGCCTTTTTGAGTTCTTCTTTCACTTTTGCCAGTTCAAGATCCTTCTTGGTGATTCCAACCTCCAAATGTGTGATTGTGTCTTTGAGGGAGGAATTTTCCTTGTTGGCTGCATCTAGAGCTTGAGTCTTCTTCTCCAAGTTTCTGATCAGCTTTTTACACATGTCTTCATCATCACTGACTGCTTCATTACTGGATTCTGCTGCATTCACAGAAATAGAGTTTAAACATGTATAATGATCAGTATTTAACTCACAAATTGAAAGTGTTTCAGAAAGTGTTGCAGCATCCAGGGAGACTCCTTGGGATTCTGTTTCAGAGGAACTTTCAGTAAGATATCTGACAGAAAGAGCTTGTTTAGAGGATTGCTGTTCCTCTGTCTGTTCAGGTTGTTCTTCCTCCTCATCACTGACAGCACAAATCAAACTCATTCCTCTCCTTCTCAAGGTATTTGCACATTCATTAGCATAATGTCCAAATCCTGAACAGGCCCTGCATTTAATATGATCCAAGTTAGGTGGTTCAGAATTTGAACGAATAAAAGAAGAATTTTTTAAATTGTTTTGAGAAGGTGTTTGAGGAAATGTTCTCTGTGGAATAGATCTGTTCCGGGGCTGAGTTTGTCGATTTTGTGGAGACCCTTCTGAAAATAACTGCCTGGGCTTGATTCCACTTCGTCTGTACGCCCTATTGAATTTCTGAATCTGAAATGCCACATTATTGAGGCATTCTTCTGCATCATCATCATATTCCGGAGCAACATCTTCCTTCTCTAATTCTGCCTGGAGTGCATTTGAGATAGCCTTTCCTTTCTCCTTTCTTTGATCTTCAAAGTTCATCTCTCTAGACTTGAGACTACCTATTAATTCGTCCAGCCGTAGAGATGATGTATCTTTAGCCTCCTCAATAGCAGTGACCGTCATGCTGAACCTATCTGGAAGAGTTCTCAATACCTTATTCACTAATGTCTCGTTGCTCAAAGGACCACCTAAGGATTGAAATTCATTAGCCAAATCAATCAACTTCTCATTGTATTGAGAAATTGTTTCAGTTTCCTCCATTCTCAGTCTCTCAAATTTGGAAGAGAGTAATCTGAGCTTGGTTCTTTTGACACTATCTGATCCCTCACAATGAAGTTGAAGAATTTCCCAAGCATCCTTTGCAGAAGTGCATACAGAGATTAATTTAAACATAGTTAAATCTACTGAATTGAAAATTGCATTTAACGCCTTTGAGTTTTGGTTAGCATTTGATAGATCGTCTGGTGTCCACCGTAATTCTGGAGTTGGAAAAACATCTCCGTCCACATCTGTGATAGTTGGTGGCTTCCATCCAGTGAGAATAGATCTCCATGCTCTCTCATCAATGGCTTTGATGTAAGCCCTCATCTTGACTTTCCAGTAGGTGTAGTTCGTGCCATCAAGTACAGGAGGTCGCATAGAAGCAGTCATCTGAGTATCCATCACGAATTCGTTTCTGTAAAGAAAATAGGAACAAACACTTAGTATACGTCAAGTGTTGGCTCTTGATGCCAATTGAAAGAATTTATGGTCCCGAATTCGTATTATACAGAGATGTTATCTAAAATGTTATGACACTTGAGACAACATGCAGCGGAAGTATAACTATTAAAAGACAATGCTCAGAATTAAAAAATGTTCACAAGTAAAGACTTGTGAACTTGCCCTTTACAGGACGGAAAAATATATTAAAATCAGTATTCCAAGAATACAAACAGAAGAGTGCGAAAACTTCTTCCTTATGAGTGAATCTTTTTCAAGATCACTCTTACAACCAAATCTAGATACTAAAAGAAAGATATCAAAAATTCTAGATTTCAAAGAATGTACTCTTAAAGAGTACGTACAACAGATCCTAGAAACACACTAAAATTCTCGAGATTAAACTTCAGCTCTCTTTTTGTTTCTTCGAAATCTGTAGCAATCTTGAGTCTTGAGTTTGGTATTTATAGACTTGCCAAGCTTCCACTCTTCAGCCCATGATCTGCAAGAAAACCAACCACAAGTGCACTCAAGATAATGGGTTAGTGGGTTAGTTAGGAAGTTAATATAAATTCCATAATTAAATCCACTAAGCACTACTTAACCCCACTTAGCCCACTAACTAAGATTTAGTTTGGAAGTTAAGAAAAGTTAAAAACACATTGTGAATTTTATTCACGTGTTTCATATGCAAAGCATTCTTGCTTTCCTTTTGGTATAAGCTTCAAGCTATGCATTATTCCTCTCCTTATGGAATTTGCTTGTGCTATGCATTCTTACATTCCTTTTGGCATTACTTTCTAACTATGTATTCTTACTTTACTTTTGCCATTAGCTTCGAGCTAACCATTGTTACTCTCCTTATGGAATTAGCTTGGGCTTAGCAATCTTCGTCTCCTTAAGGAATTAGTTTGTGCTAAGCGTTGTTACTTTCCTTTTGCATTAGCTTCGACCTAAGCATTCATCCTCTTCTTATGGAATTGGTTTGTGCTAAGCATTCTAACTTTCCCTTTGGTATTAGCTTCGAACTAAGCATTCTTCCTCGCCTTATGGAAATTAGCTTGTGCTAACCATCCTTACTTTCCCTTTGGGATTAGCTTTGAGCTAAGCAATCTTACTTTCCTTTTTTCAATAGCTTCGAGCTAAATATTATTTCGCTCCTCTTGGAATTAGCTTGGGCTAAGCATTCTTACATCCTTTTTGCATTAGCTTTGAGCTAAGCATTGTTACATTTTTTTTTGCATTACTTTGGAGGAAAGCATTATTACTTTCCTTTTGGCATTAGCTTTGAGCTAAGCATTGTTCCTCTGCTTTGGAAATTAGCTTGTGCTAAGCATTCGTTCTTTCTTCTTGCCATTAGCTTTGAGATAAGCATTCTTCCTCTCCTTATGGAATTAGCTTGTGCTAAGCATTCTTACTTTCCTTTTAGCATTAGCTTCGAGCTAAGCATTCTTCCTCGCCTTATGGAATTAGCTTGTGCTAAGCATTCGTACTTTCCTTTTGGCATTAGCTTTGAGCTAAGCATTCTTACTTTTCTTTTGGCATTAGCTTGTGCTAAGCATTGTTACTTTCCTTTTGGCACTAGCTTTGAGCTAAGCATTATTCATCTTCGTATGGATTCTCTTTTATATATTTATGTGTTTTTATATTTTATTTTTATTTAATTTTAATTCGTTTTTAATTTGTTTTGTATTTTTTTTTCTTATGGAATTAGCGTGTGCTAAGCATTCTTATGTTTGGGATTAGTTTCGAACTTAGCATTCTTACTTTCCTATTGACATTAGCTTTGAGCTAATTATAGTACCTTTTCCCTATGGAATTACCTTGTGCTAAGCCTTCTTACTTTCGTTTTGGCATTAGCTTCGTCGAGCTAAGGATTATTCATCTTCTTATGGAATTAACATTTTATTTTTTTACTTATTTTTTTTTCAGTTTTTTTTTTTTTTTTATATTTTATTTTAGTTTTTTATGTTAATTTTTTTTTCTTATGGAATTAGCTTGTGCTAAGGAATCTTACTTTGTGTTTGGTATTAGCTTCGAGCTTAGCATTTTTATTTTCATTTTGGCATTAGGTTCAACCTAAGCATTATTACTTTTCTATTGGCATTAGCTTTTACCTAAGCATAGTTCTTCTCCTTATGGAATTAGCTTTTGCTAATCATTCTTACTTCCATTTTGGCAATAGCTTTATCCAAACATTCTTCCTCTTCTTATGGAATTAGGTTTTGCCAAGCATTCTTACTTCCTTTTGACATTAGCTTCGATCTACGCATTATTACTTTCCTGTTGGCATTAGCTTTTAACTAAGCATTCTTACTATCTATGTGGCATTAGCTTCGAGCTAAGCATTCTTACTTTCCTTTGGGAATTAACTTTGAGCTAAGCATTGTTCCTCTCCCTATACAATTAGCTTGCACTACACCAAATGAGCAATTTTCTAACACCACTATTTTATGGTTTCTAGCGGATATACCTGTTAGTAATTGCTAACACATAAATCCGTTAGCAATATAACTTATGTGTTAGTATTTGTAATAAGTCATTTTTATTTTATTTATATTTCGTTCTAACGGACATAATGTTGGATTCTAACAAATAATGAGTTAGAAATATAGCTACTGTTAATAATTTATAAGTTATTTATATTAAATATTTTGTTCCTAAATTAGTTATTTTAATAATAAATAGAGAAGGACTTCTCACGAGTTCAACCACCGTAGCCCTCAATTCTGCTCTTTTTGTCTTTCCCCTAAACACGTCCCTCACTCCCACGATTTCAGCCCCTCTAATTTTTTTTTTTGGGTCCATTAGATATAACTCCCTTAGTCTTACAAATATTAGGGGTAGATCCAAACTCAAATTTGTCATTTTGATAAAAACCCATATTTTACAAAATTCCATCAGTACGCTCAATCAAATCCCACAAATCCCGTTATTTTACCTTTTGAAATTGTATCAAATCCCTCCCTATTTTCCCGTTAAAACACAATCCCCACCAAACCCACTACCAAAAAATCTGCAAAACCTCTGAAAAAAACCAGATAACTATACGCCGGCAACGATAACACGCTATACGGTGGATTGACGACTTTTCTGTACTCCGACCAACCCCGCATTGGTACGTCTTCGACGTTTTTTGAATCATCACCCGTCGGTATGTTGATATTTTTTTTGCTTTATCGACTGTGACGTTCGTATAATTGCAGATCTTCTCTAATCGCATACCGAATTTGTGCCCTAAATCAGTGGTGTTGCAACGATTGATGGGCAGGACATCCACCAGAAGTGGTAACCCATGTCAATTTTTTGGTTTAACTGCACCGCCACCACCTCCGCCTTCAAGATCGTCACCTCCACCTAGACCTCGACCGACACCACCTCCGCCTCCAAGGGTGCGACACTCAATTTAGGAGTGAAGCCAAGTAACTTAAATGCCCAATGTCGTTGTTATCGTCGTTGGCCACCGGCGGCCGCCGCCGTCACTTCTCAGATATAGGGTTTTGATGATTTTTCGGCCCATAGTCGATGAACGAGATTCATAGTCGAACTAGATCTATGGGATAGTATATTAAATGATATGGGATAGTCAATTAATATTAAAACACAAATCCTCCACCGTCACTTCTCAGATCTAGGGTTTTGATGATTCTTGGGCTCATATTTTCGGCTCATAGTCGATTAACGAGATCCATGGTCGAATTAGATCTATGGGATAGTCTATTAAATGATACGGGATAGTATATTGATATTAAAACATATATCCGTCGCCGTCACTTCTCAAATCTAGGACTTTGATGATTTTTCGTCCCATAGTCGATTAACGAGATCATAGTCGAATTAGATCAATGAGATAGTCTATTAAATGATATGGGATAGTCTATCAATATTAAAACACAAATCCGCCGCCATTACTTCTCAGATCTAGGATTTTGTTGATTCTTCGGCCCAATAGTCAAATAACTAAATCCATAGTCGAATTAGATATATGGGATAGTCTATTAAATGATATGAGATAGTCTATTAATTTTAAAACACAAATCCGCCGCCGTCACTTCTCAAATCTAGGGTTTTGATGATTCTTCGGCCCATAGTCGATTAACGAGATCCATAGTCAAATTATATCAGTGGGATAGTCTATTAAATGATATGGGATAGTCTATTAATATTAAAACACAAATGAACATTTATAGTCTATTAATTTTGGCATTGATAGTGTATTAATTTGGCATGGTCTATTAATATTAAAATACAAATGAACATTGATATTACTGTTGTAAAACATATGAATACTCTTGATAAAAACATATCTAGTAAATATAAAGCAAGTTTATAGTTGATTAATTATTTGAGCTTTTTTTTCAAGTTGATGACACTTAGTTTATTAATATTAAAGCACAAGTAAAATATGTAATAGTTTATTAATTTAACACTGATAGTCGATTAATACAGATGTAATTCGACTATGCATCTCGTTAATCAACTATGGGCTGAAGAATTATCAAAACCCTCGATTTTAGTAATCCTAGATTTGAGTAACCCTAGATTGGAGCAGTGACGGTGGCGGCGGCGGCGGCCAACGACGATATCACTCCTAAATTGATTGTTACGACCTTGGAGGCGGGAGCGGCGGAGGTCTTGGTCGATTATGGCGGTCTTGGAGGTGGAGGTGGTCGGATGTGGTGGTGGTGGAGGACTAGGTGGTGGTGGAGGTGTTGCTTATGGCTTTGGAACACCTCTTTATATCAACCAACCCACCAAACCTCAACAAAATCCGTATGAAATTCGCCATCGAAAAAAACCTAAAATCATGAAACGAACTTAAAAATGCAGAATACTAAAAAATGATTAAATAGACTGCAAATACATTTGAATTCAAAAATACTACGAAATATATTTCAATGTACTACCGAGCACCCTAAAATCGACTGTTGTAAACAAATAAACCAACTATCAATCGGGGTCAAACTTCATGAACTAGACCACACCAGTCATTTATTTCGATTATTGCGTAAACCAACTACAACACTCATATAAAACAACTCTGGTCCGACTGCGTGAACCATCATCTGCCAACTCTGTGAATCCTCTTCCAAACAAACATCCTCAGACAAAATAAAGATGTATATGTGACGACGTAATTTTTTAAAACACGATCTACTTTACTACCAATAGAATCAACGTATCAACCCAAATGTTATAATGTCTAACCACCATAACACAACAACCCCTGCACAAGACATCGAAAAAAAAACGAAAAAAAAAATGTTCATACTCGCTTAACGACGCACAACGATGAAATGCTCAGATCCGAACCTACTTCCACGCCGGTGAAATATTCTTCAAAGCCGATGGAAAACGATGAAACGATGGAGAAATTCTTCAGAGGCGATTGTACACAATTTGATAATAACGAAACCGCCAATATACTCACGTAATTTTATTCCGTGATTTTAGGCAACATATAAGCAATCTCATATCACGTAGTTAAGGAAATAAATGTCGTTCAAAAATAAAACAGGGTTATTAAAGGGAAATTAAATAATATATTGTGCCAAGTTGGCATATTTGGGTGTATCTCAAAAAAGGAAAAATTATATGGATCTACCTCATTAGAAAATCTGAAAAAGGGGGTCCTTTTTTTTTTCTTCCCAAAACCCGTCCCTCTCTCGTCTGCCTCTTTTATTTCATTCAATTTCTCCATATCTTCAGAGGAAATTGAATTCATAAGAGAATCCATAGAAATTGAAAGCAAATCAAAGGAAAAGGGAGCTAGGGTTTCAATTGATAAAGAGGAGAAATCATTAATTGAAGCAGATTCGGTGGAGTTTTGGCGAGCAGGATACATCTTTAGGAAGCCCTCAACATAAGCTAATTTTTCCACATCCCATTGTATTCAATATTTTTTTTTGTAATTTATAGATTTCATGATTTTCTTATATATTCAAATTTCCCTTGGGGTTATTTGATTTTTAAAATTGATAAGTTCTCTGAAATTACATGCTATAAATGTTTTTGAGGTTAAATGGTGTCTGATATTACATTCACTTTTGTAGAAATTGGAGTTCTATGGTAAATTTATATAAGTCATTTTTTATATAGAACGATTCTTTATGAGGATAAATAGGTAATGGATGCATGCAAGAATAGTTCAAATTGTAGTATGTGAGTTTAATTAGAGATAAAAGGAATATTTAATGGTTTGTACCATTTATTTATTTTTAACTTTTATGCTATTTTTTAGGCTAATTAATAATGTTATTGTTCAGCTACAAGAAAATCCTTCAAGATCGATTACTCGAGCTAAGAAATGGTTAGCAGCGCATGAGCACGTTGATGGGACTGTCTTAGAGAGTGCTAAAAATAAATATGTAAGTAACTAGTTTTAAATTTTTAACATGTTATTAAGATTGAACTTTTTTATTATCTCACAAATCTTTTTATTTGACTATAACAGGAGAAAGTAAAAGTTGCTACAAATAAAAGAAAATTTCAAAACTCGAGTGGAGATGAAGGTACAGAGCCTTATATATGATGACATTGATACAGATGTGATAGTAGAGGTGTTTGGAAAATAGAGAAAGGCAGGAGTACGTGCAGTAGGTTCATGTATCTCGAAGACACAACTAACTCATCTTGGGATAGCAAAGTCAAAGATTCAACAAAATGAAAAAGCTCTTAAAGATGCTAGAGAGGAGAAGGATGAGATTATCTTCAGAATTGACGGTCTTGAAGGTTTACTGTGTTCTTAAATTCAAAGATTGATAAAACGAGTTATACTTCTGCATCTTCAAGTGAGCTTGGATCCAATTCAACGAGTCCTCCTATTTATTCGACTCAACATTTGAACATCCCTACTGTATTGCATGCCCCTCCCGCCAATTCCAACCCTCCAAATCCTCGAGTTTACTTCTGAGATAAGTTTGGAAGAAAAATAGCGAGGGGATATGTAGTGATAGATGATACCTCTAGGGTGTGTCACTTCAAAATTGTAGGACTTGAGGAACAGAAAGTTTATATTGAAGAAGTACTTGATCCTAATGCTCGTGTGTGGGACCCTCCTCGAGCGGGTTATGATACGTTGGCAAGCTTCGTCCAAGGGGGATTATAATTTGGTTTCAGAGCTGGTTAGTAAATATTTGAGTTTATAATTTAGTTTTACATGGATTATTTAGATGATTAACTTGGAATGGTGGATAATTTGTTCTAATAGTTGATAGTCCGTCGAATTTTGTTTTGTTTTGTTTTATTTTGTTTTTCTTAATAACTTGAGTTGAACAGTTTATTTATGATAAATGATTATTTTGATGGATGGTTAAATTCTATGTTTTATTAGAGATTTGGATTTTGTTTTTATTTATGAATATTTGTGATGTACATCATAAGAATTGTTGTTACTTTGAACGATGTAATACAGGTTCAGTGGAAACATGTGTGTCATATTCTGCCCAAGCTCGTTTTTTTATAACGATGTCTAGGCTTTAATAATTTTAACTAACAAAAAAATAAATATTTTGAAAAGTTGATTTATTTATAACAAATCTAAGCGTTACTATTATTAAAATTTCTCAAAATTATTTAACTTTTCTAACTATTATATCCGTTAGCAAATTAACAAGTGTTACATCACAATATGTTACAATTGATTTTCTAACACAACTAACAGTTAGTATAATTTACGTTTCCAACGGTGTATTTTTGTTTCTAACGAATCTAACTGTTAGCAATAGTAATTTTTTTTCTAACACTTCATTAATTTGCTAACGGAAATATGTGTTAGAACAAATAACAGAAGTGTTACAATAAATACCGTTACAATATAACTTCTAACGAATATAAGCGTTACATTTAATTATTTTTCTAACGAGTCTGATTATTTATTCTAACGGACAAATTCCGTTAGTAATTTGAACCTCTGAATTTCTAACATGCGTTTTCTAACGGCATTACGCTGTTAGAAATATTTATTGTAACGATTATAGTTTGTTAGAAAATGCATGTTTTGGTGTAGTGTTGTGCTAAGCATTCTTACTTTCCTTTTGGCATCAGCTTCGAGCTAAGCATTCTTCCTCTCCTTATTGAATTAGCTTGTGCTAAGCATTCTTACTTTCCTTTTGGCATTAGCTTCGAGCTAAGCATTCGCCCTCTCCTTTTCGAATTAGCTTGTGGTAAGCATTCTTACTTCCTTTTGGCATTAGCTGTGAGCTAAGAATTCTTACTTTCCTTTTTGCATTAGCTTCGAGCTAAGCATTATTACCTTCCTTTTGGCATTAGCTTTGAGCTAAGCATTGTTCATCTCCTTATGAAATTAACTTGTGTTGACCATTCTTACTTTCTTTTTGGTATTAGCTTTGAGCTAAGAATTATTCCTCTCCTTATGGAATTAGCTTGTGCTAAGCATTCTTACTTTTGTTTGAGCATTAGTTTCAAGATAAGAATTATTATCTTCCTTTTAGCATTAGCTTTGAGCTAAGCATTGTTCCTCTCCTTCTCGAATTATCTTGTGCTAAGCATTCTTACTTTCCTTTTGGCATTAGCTTCGAGCTAAGCATTTTTCCTCTTCTTATGGAATTAGCTTGCGCTAAGCATTCTTACTTTCCTTTTGACATTAGCTTTTAGCTAAGCCTTCCTACTTTCGTTTTGGCATTATCTTAGTGCTAAGTTTTATCCAACTCCTGATGTAATTAGCTTGTGCTATGCCTTCTTACTTTCCTTTTGGGCATTAGATTCGAGCTGAGAATTATTCCTCTCCTTTTGGAATTAGCTTCTTAATTATTCATTCATTTATTTTTATTTATTTTTTTATTATTTATTTTTTTTCAATTTTTTTGTTCAAATTTTTTTTTTAATTTATGTCTTATCTTTTATTTGTTATGGAATAATCTTGTGCTTAGCATTCTTACTTTCCCTTTAGCATTAGCTTTAAGCTTAGCATTCTTACTTTCCTTTTGGCATTAGCTTCGACATGCGCATTAATTACTTTTCTATTGGCATTAGCTTTTAGTTAAGCATAGTTTGTCTCCTTATTGAATTAGCTTGTGCTAAGCATTCTTACTTTCGGTTTTGGCATTAGCTTCGAGCAAAGCATTCTTCCTCTTCTTATGGAATTAGTTTTTGCCAAGCATTCTTACTTTCCTTTTGGCATTAGCTTCGAGCTAAGCATTATTACTTTCCTTGTGGCATTAGTTTTGAGCTAAGCATTGTTCATCTCCTTATGGAATTAGCTTGTGCTAAGCATTCTTACTTTCCTTTTGGCATTAGCTTCGAGCTAAGCATTCTTCCTCTCCTTATGGAATTAGCTTGAGCTAAATATTCTTACATCCTTTTGGCATTATCTTTGACGGAAGCATTCTTACTTTCATTTTGGCATTAGCTTCGAGTTAAGCAATCTTCCTCTCCTTTTGGAATTAGCTTGTGCTAAGCATTCTTACTTCCTTTTGGCATAAGCTTTGAGCTAAGCATTGTTCCTCTCCTTATGGAATTAGCTTGTTTAACGCATTCTTACTTTCGTTTTGGCATTAGCTTGGAGCTAAGCACAGTTCTTCTCCTTATGCAATTAGCTTGTGCTAAGCTTTCTTACTTTCCCTTTGACATTAGCTTGTGCTAAGCATTCTTACTTTTCTTTTGGCATTAGCTTCGAGCTAAGCATTTTTCCTCTCTTTTTGGAATTAGCTTGTACTAATCATTATTACTTCCTTCTAGCATTAGCTTTGAGCTAAGCATTCTTGCTTTCCTTTGTGCATTAGCTACAAGCTAAGCATTATAAGTTTCCTTTTGGCATTAGCTTTGAGCGAAGCACTGTTCCTCTCCTTATGAAATTAGCTTGTGCTAAGCATTCTTACTTTCTTTTTCGCATTAGCATAGAGCTAAGCATTATTCCTCTCCTTATTAAATTAGCTTGTGCTAAGCATTCTTACATTCCTTTTGGCATTAGCTTTGAGCTAAGCATTCTTACTTTCCTTTTGGCATTAGTTTCGAGCTAATCATAGTTCGTCGCCTTATGGAATTAGCGGTTCTAAGCATTCTTACTTTCCTTTTGGCATTAGCTTTGAGCTAAGCACTCTTCATTTTCTTATGGAATTAGCTTGTGCTAAGCATTCTTACTTTCCTTTTATCATTAGCTTCGAGCTAAGCATTCTTCCTCGCCTTATGGAATTATCTTGTGCTAAGCATTCTTACTTTTCTTTTGGCATTAGCTTTGAGATAAGCATTCTTCCTCGCGTTATGGAATTAGCTTGTGTTGAGCATTCTTACTTTCCTTTTTGGCATTAGCTTCGAGATAAGCAATCTTCCTCGCCTTATGGAATTAGCTTGTGCTAAGCATTCTTACGTTCCTTTTTGCATTACCTTCGAGCTAAGGATTATTACTTTCCTTTTTTGCATTAACTTCGAGATTAGCATTGTTCCTCTCCTTATGGAATTAGCTTGTGCCAAGAATTCTTACTTTCCTTTTTGCATTAGCTTCGAGCTAAGCATTCTTCCTCGCCTTATGAAATTAGCTTGTGCTAAGCATTCTTACTTTACTTTTTGGCATTAGCTTCGAGCTAAGCATTATCCCTCGCCTTATGGAATTAGCTTGTGCTAAGCATTCTTACGTTCCTTTTTGCATTAACTTCGAGCTAAGGATTATTACTTTCTTACTTTTTGGCATTAACTTCGAGCTAAGCATTGTTCCTCTCTTTATGGAATTAGCTTGTGCCAAGAATTCTTACTTTCTTTTTTGCATTAGCTTCGAGCTAAGCATTCTTCCTTTGCTTATGGAATTAGCTTGTGCTAAGCATTCTTACTTTAGTTTTGGCATTAGCTTCGAGCTACGCATTATTTCTCTTCATATGGAATTAGCTTTTTATTTATTTATTTATTTATTTATTCATTTATTTATTTTGTTTTTTTTTATTTGTATTTTGTTTTGTTTTTTTTAATTTTTAATTTTTTTTTTCTTATGGGACTAGCTTGTGCTAAGCATTCTTACTTTCCTTTTGGCATTAGCTTCGAGCTTAGAATTCTTACTTTCCTTTTGGCATTAGCTTCGAGCTAAGCATTATTACTTTCCTAAGCATAGTTCCTCTCCTTATGGAATTAGCCTGTGCTAAACATTCTTACTTTCCTTTTGGCATTAACTTCGAGCTAAGCATTCTTGCTCTTCTTACTTTGCTTTCGCCAAGCATTCTTACTTTCCTTTCGGCATTAACTTTGAGATAAGCATTCTTCCTCTTCTTATGGAATTAGCTTTTTCCAAGCATTCTTACTTTTCTTTTGGCATTAGGTTCGAGGTAAGCATTTTTAGTTTCCTTTTTCCATTAGCTTTGAGATAAGCATTATTCGTCTCCTTATGAAATTAGCTTGTGCTAAGCATTCTTACTTTCCTTTTTGGCATTAGGTTCGAGCTAAGCTTTCTTCCTCTCCTTATGGAATTAGCTTGAACTAAGCATTGTTATTTTCCATTTAGCGTTAGCTTTGATCGAAGCATTCTTCCTCTCCTTTTCGAATTAGCTTGTGCTAAGCATTCTTACATCCTTTTTGGCATTAGCTTTGAGATAAGAATTCATACTTTCTTTTTTGCATTAGCTTCGAGCTAAGCATGATTACTTTCTTTTTTACATTAGCGTTGAGCAAAGAATAATTCCTCTCCTTATGGAATTAGCTTTGAGCTAAGCATTGGCCCTCTCCTTATGAAATTCGCTTGTGCTAAGCATTCTTACCTTTTTTATACAGTAGCGTTGAGCTAAGCATTATTCCTCTCCTTTTGGAATTAACATGTGCTAGACATTCTTACTTTCCTTTTGACATTAGCTTGTAGGTTACCATTCTTACTTTCCTTTTGGCGTTAGCTTCGAGCTAAGCATTATTCCTCTTCTTATGGAATTAGCTTTTTATTATATTTATTTTTATCTTTCTTTTTATATTTTATTTTGATTTTATTTCAATAAAAAAATTAATTTGTTTTGGATTTTTGTTCTTATGGAATTAGCTACTGTTAAGCATTCTTACTTACCTTTTGGGCATTAATTTTGAGCTAATCATTATTCCTCTCCTTATGGAATTAGCTTTTACTAAGCATTCTTAGTTTCGTTTTGGCATTAGCTTCGAGCTAAGCATTACTCCTCTTCTTATGGAATTAGTTTATTTATTTATTTATTTTATTTGATTTTTTAATATGTTTATTTATTTATTTTAATGTTTTTATAATTTTTTTATTATTTCTTCTTATGGAATTAGCTTGTGCTAAGAATTCTTACTTTCCGTATGTAACTAGTAATGTATAGTAATTTAGCGGAATGTATACAGTCTGTGGAACACTGTAACTTGAAGCAGATATAACTTCAACCAAATTTTTTGACACCTTCGAGGAGAGGATGAAGCTTCCATTAAGCTGCAATTGCAAATCATACCAAAAATAATTATGTTAGTGCAAATCAACAAAAATTAAAGAAACATCAAAACACTCAAAAATCAACAAATACTAAGAGAGTGAGATATACAGAGAGAGATGCCATAGTTGTCAAATGCTACGAGTTTTAGACCAAACCGTCAATGACTCCTCACCCCAAGCGCCTCCTACCACGCCTCCTACCAAAACCCTAACCGCCCCTAACCACCGATTTCGCGCTCGCAAATGAAAAAAATTAAAAAAACATTAATCTGACAATAAAGATTGAACGTAATTGCCATAAAACTATAGATCTCGAAGAGAGAGGTCCAACGGTGGGTAGCCCATCAAATTCCGACCGCCAAAACACAAATTACACCTCCGACAAGACCCACCGTCGTCGAAATACGCACCAACTGTATGAAATCGGCACCAAAAGTTATGATTCCGGGAAGCAACATCGCCGGTTTAAGACCTATGGGGGTGGGATTTGGATCCGAGAGAGAGAGAGAGAGAGAGAGAGAGAGAGAGAGAGAGAGAGAGAGAGAGAGAGAGAGAGAGAGAGAGAGAGAGAGAGAGAGAGAGAGAGAGAGAGAGAGAGAGAGAGAGAGAGAGAGAGAGAGAGACAGAGAGAGAGAGAGAGAGAGAGAGAGAGAGAGACAGAGAGAGAGAGAGAGAGGACGAGGAGTTGGCTAGAGTTTAAACAGTACTAGAAAATTGCAGTTTTGCAACGGATATGTTCGTTGCTAAGAAGTACAAATCCGTCGCTAGTCAAGAGTTAGCAACAGATAATGTTCATCTCCAACGTTGTCGCTAAAATTTAGCAATTGACATGCACAAATCTGTCGCTACATTTTAGTGATAAAATAAGCCGTCGCCGGATTCGTCGCTGCTGTAGCAATAGAATGACTCGTTGCCAAATATGTCCCTAATGTAGGAACTAAATTAGCCATCGCCAAATTCGTCGCTACTTTGATAGGAATTGAATCGTATTTAAATCCGTTGCAAAAATATTTTAACAATTAAAAAAAGTATTATTTTTTTTTTGATACCTATTAATATGTAGAATATATACTGTATACTAAGAAAAACAAATTATTTATAAAAAGTCAGCGTACAGTATTACAAATTTGTATTACAAAATGTTGCAATATTATTTGGAAAGCAAGCTTGCAACACTGTCAAAATTTAGAATACATCAATCCTATTATATGAGGCTGTCTCTTCCCTCTCTCCAACCGACAGATGCTTATGGTTGACTTGCATCACGTAGATGACATCCTGAATACTAGTTGCATAGTACACAAAAATAGTACAAGACAAGATAAATGTGAGTAGTTAAAAATTGACGTTAAGCTAAGAAGGTAACATGGATCCTAATTAAAAAATATTGTGTAAGAAAGTTAGTATTTCATACCCGATTCAACCTTTACCTTCAAATGTAGCAACAAAAAGCAGTTGTCAAGGACATAAGAAAATGAAATTTCGAGCTGAGTAGTAAATCAAATCAAAATATTGACTTTAAGCTAAAAAGACAACTTTAATCCTAATATATAGTAAGGTAACACGCTTACCTTTAAATGTAGCAATTGTGATTCACAACGTCATCATGATAAACAACTGTCAAAGAGGTAAGACAACAAAATTGACAAATGAGTAGTGAATGAAACCTAATTTCAATTTCATTACTATAGAAAGAATTTCTAATTGATAGCACTTCTAGCCTTGTTGTTTAAGGAAATTCTTAAAAGCAATATAAGCCAAGATCATAAACCATCCAGCTAATATTTTAAGACCCTGCTATCCAATCTAAATGGCTTACATCTAAGCTAAAACATGGATGTAAAATAAATAGAAAGTAAAAGGAAAAATTATCAATGTCTATTCAAATTTGTCTCTAACACCATACAGACATGTCATTATACATGTATAGAATTGGATCAATTTCGAAAAGCAAAGGGTAAGTAGCAGATAGTCAGACATACATGTTATTAAACTACTAATCTATAGTAATGTATTCATTTACCTTTAGTTCAAGCTCCTCAAAATCTTGCTGCGGATTTTTACAGTTCACGTACTATATTGAAAAGTTAAATTTCCAAGCTCTTATGCTCTTCCCTCTTCTCTATTGGCAACTCGTTTAGTTTCCTGAAATGTCATTATTGTGGATAATTATATTAATAATAAGAATAGCAGAATGCCTTGATATTATATTTGCAGGCATAAAAGAAAACAAAAAAGGGATAAGAGATGATGAGAAATCAAAAGAGCAAAGGACTGACTCCCTGAACTTCGAGTTCTTATGCCCATCCATTAGATTATGTTTGCAAATTTACCTCTAACGAATAAAATCCATGAGACATCACAAACAAATTACTTTATACATATCTACTCAGATTTTAAAAGGATCCATCGAAGTCAATTTCATAGAATTATGCACCTCTGAAAAACAGTGGAAATAATCTACACGCAGAGAAAATAGCTACAATACCTGACCATCTATAATAAGTAAAAGATAATCGAACGAAAATTCAAATAACTTTTGCCAATACATTTCATGAATATACCAAAAGCAAATAATTTAAAGATTTTATTAGATGCTCCCACGAGTGAAAGAAATAAAATCAAAGCATATCCGATAAGCAAACTAAAAAATCTTAAAATTAACCAGATCCCTGCAATAAAAAGTTGTGGGTTTTAAGCATTAGAAGTTCAAGATAAACAAAGATACAAAGGGGTAATGTTTCTAGTGCTAACGCTATGACAAGATAACTCAAATATACTGGAGAGAGAACTTTGTAGAAAGATTGAGAAAAACTTAAGGATTGAAATTTACCTTGAGATTACGGATTTGCAGTAGAAATCGTTAATTTTTCGATTGGATCACTCTCGATAGATCATACATATTTCTTGCAAATGGATCGAAAAAAGAAAAGATATTTATCGCAATATATTAAGGCCCCGTTTGGTTGCCAAGATAAGATTATCCTAGATAAGATTATATCCATTATAAATTAGTGGGTCTAATTATTTTATATGGTGTTTGTTACAAAAAATGGATTTCTTTGGTTAACCTTATAACACCCTCAATTACATGAAAAATACCAAATTTCCCTTTCATGCTATAGATGGCCAAAAAAACGTCTCTAAAATTTTCAATTAGAAAAACAAAAAGAAATATTTCTCTCACTTAAAAAATCCTCATTTCTATCAAATATCTTCCAGAGATCATCATGTCCCCCTATATTTTGCTTAATATTTTTATTAATAAATAAAAATAATACAAACATCAAAATTAAAAAAAAAATTAAAAATAAACAAAAATAATAAATAAATAAAAATAAATAAAACAAAATATAAATCAAAATTAAAATACCGAAAGGAAAAAAAATACCCCCTTAATGCGTACATTCATAATAAAATATACATTTTTCACCTACCATAGTTTGAATTCATAATATTCATAACAAAATATGATCTTCCATAGTGTGAATTTCATTTCAACAATGAAGAAAATCAGCAAAAATATGAAGTCAAAAGATACACATTCCAAGAATGGACTTTTTTAATCTTTTGTCTTTCTTTGTGCTACCACGCTCAACATTTTGTGTGTATGGAACGGCATCATCTGATGCATCCGATAAAAAATTTACATATGGATCTGGTACTTCAACATCGGCTTCTACATATGAAGCTTCTGCATATTTTCAGAATTTGCCTAGAGTGCATTTTTTTCGACAAGTTCCTGCAACACATCAACAAAACCTTGGGCTTTAAGTCCGTCTACTCTGTCCCTACCAAAGATTTCTTTCCAATCTTCATAAAATAGAAACGTCTTGTGCCTCATGTTCTCCACATCCGGATGTACCTAACAATTTTACATACATATTGAAAATTGTAGTCTATAAATGATGAAATAAGGGAACTATGAAGTCATTAAACCATATTTAGTGACATAATTGATAGTGTGTACCTTAGCGTATGATTTCCATACATCATCCTCGACTACAATCATATTACTTTCTTGCTTCCATCCGAATCCACTAGTGTTTGTCATTCCTTGCAATTGGCCATATCTTCTTTTCCATACAGTGAGATTTGAAACAATGTGTTTGTGAGCAAGTAGATTACAACCAGGGACCTTAGTAGCCAAAGCACTCTCGAGCGCTTGTAAGTAACCAGCACGAAATCCATTGTCAGCCATCCCATCCATTATTTATTAACTCCTTCAGGGCAATTATCAACGCATCTTCTTGTTCACGTGTCCAAACTCTGCGACTATTCTTGTCCTTCTTCATTCCTCACATGCTTTGTAAGCTATTCTGAGAGGATTCCATATCTGAATACTACTACACAAAAGAAAAAAAAATATTATTGTTATGGTCAAAGTCACGGAATAATTTGAGCAACACATGCTGTAAACACAAGTTGTAACTTGGAGACAAATAAGCACAAGTCAGATTACTTTGAAAGCGAATAAATCACAATCAATTTTCAACAACTTGTAAGCAAGTTCATCTTCCAAATAGACGACAAAGATATATAGTTCAACCTTGCCAAATAAACTCAAAAAGGAAAATATACTATAATTTGTTACAAAATAAAATCTTCCAACACCTATATTGTTCAATTTCTTTTGAATTTTAAAAATATTAACCACGAGCTTGACGCCACTGATTAAACATATCATTTGCCATTGTTTCTCGGAATGCAGTCCATGCTGGTGAGGGCTCAGCGACTTCAATGTCGTCCCGATCGTTATCCTCATCACTGTTGTTGTCACTGTCGCTGTCACTGTCTTCTTCTTCATCTAATGGGTTAGCCATATTACTACGAATGAAGTTGTTCAGCAGCACACATGCCATGATTATGTGGTTTTGTGTTCTCACGGGATAGTATGCAGGATTCCTTAAAACTGCCCAGTGATTTTAGATTTCCAAAGATGCGTTCAATCACATTGCGAGCCTGTGAACGGTTCATGTTAAAATATTCTTGATAGTTTTGTGGACTTCTTATCCTATCACCCCATTTTTTTTCAAATGATACCTCACACCTCTATAAGGAGTAAGAAAGCATTCGTCGTTCGTGTAGCCTTTATCCCACAAGTAATAATTCCCTGAACAATGAAATATATATGAGAAACGAAAATATAAAGTCAAAATTCAGAATAAAATAAAACACATAACACAAGTAGCATTTGAAAAAGTACAATTTTTTTTATATATAAGTTTATACCTGCTGGAACTTTCAAACCATTTGGCCGGGTAATTGCATCTTTCAAAACTCTCCCATCTGCCGCAGAGCCCTCCCAACTAGCAAGGGCATACGTAAATAGCATATTTGTATCACATGTTGCAATAACGTGTGTAGCTACCGTTCTCTTCCTAGATCTTTAGTGTGGCTGATCAGATAGCCGAACATACATTTCCACATATGTCCCATCCAATGCTCGGATACAACCCTGTGATAAGTCCATATTAAAACATAATCACCAGGAATTCAAACAACAAAGATTCCATACATATATAAATTAAGTGATAATCAGTTAATCATAGATGACATACAGGAAAACAACTCCATCTAGGTACATTGCAGTCCTCTGTTATTGGAGCCGGACTTGAAAGAAGTTGGGGGTGAATTTTCATAAGTGCCTTCATTACCCTATTGAAACATTTTCTAAATGTTTCCCCGGAACGTACGTAATCAAAACCTATTATTCTATTTTTTTATGGTGTGACAATACGGCCATAAACATAGCTACTTGTTCATGGACAATCACATATTTTGTATCAAAAAGTCCGGTAGCATCTTGTAATAGATAAGACTGTTAGAGTAGGTGACCAACAAGCCAACATGTGGCTGTGGTCTTTCGTATTTATTATTGTAATAAACGAACCTTTATTCGTATTAATGATAAAAGACCTTGGCATTCTATATCTTTGTCCCTTTGTCACAAGCATAGATATAGTCCTTACAGTTATTACAAGTACTAGTAATTGATCGTTAGGATCGTGAGGTATTTACTTAAGTATTATAACTGTTAAACGTGTTCCTAGTCGAAGGGTTACGCCACCAATGAGGATATCGGCCTTTCCCATTACGAGACTAGCACTTAGTGTATGTGTACTGCATCTCATCAGTAAACGGTATTGTGATATCGGCATGCATAAGTGGGTGCTCGTAAGTTGACGAGTTCACTGAACTCCGTCACCCTAGAAATCTCTAAGTGGTTCCCAATAATCGAGTAGAGATATCTATGGTATAGTTGTACACCATTAGTCCTTATGACCTAGACATCACCGTGACTTCACTAGAGGACCAACTGTATCGTGACCTGTCCCTGAGTTCCACCGAGGACCATCCCAAGGGCCAGTGTTCGTGCAGTCCGAAATCTAGTGGGAGGTATGTGCATTGTAGTCGGGGATTCGATCGCTAGAATAGTCTTGGATGTCCTGTGTGTTCTGAAAGTTTGTAATCATTCTAAGTCTCTGGCCAGAGTTTGACCCCATACTTTTCCAATTCTTCAATTTGTACCTAAAATACAAATAATAACCATTTTAAGCACCAATTATCGTTAGACCACACCAAAAGCCCCAATTAAAAGGTGAAATTAAGTATAAAAATATACACTTAACATGTACGTTAACTATATCTGAAGGTTCTTACAGGCACTTCATTTGTATCTAGGGAATCATGACGCGTAGTTGCTAGACGCCAATCTTGATTCGTTGGGTGATTAAGGTGAAACGAGCTTCATCTTAATCGTAACTCTAAGGGACGAGTTTTGACCACAAAGGGTTGTGGGCCCACGGCTAGCTTACACCTGAACCATCGAGGGTCACACTGCTCGTGCACATGAGATCTTTGAATAAACGGTCAGAGATAAAATAGTTTATCTTTGCATGATTGGAAGTCAATATGATTGGGTCCAACATTCATAATTTGGAATTATGAATGAGAATAAGAAAGGTAAAAGAATAGACGAACATTGTAGTAGACTTTCTAAATCGGGAAGTTTCCAAATTTAGAAAGTGCACTGAACTAGGGTTTCCACTTTTGGAAAGTTGGAAATTGAGAGTTGGCACTCGTAATGACGAGGATGTTATAATGATTCCGAAAATGTAATCGTTGCAATTTTCCGATCATTGAATTGAGAGAGACGAGCAAGTAAAGGAACTAACGAGCTTAAGCTGTTGGGCCCGGTCCAAGTTAAGCCCGTTAGGGTTTTATGCAAGGGACTATAATACTTGATTTATAGGCCTTGCACAAAAAAACACAAGACCTAATAAAACCCTAGCCGCTCACCCCTCTCTCACGGCTGATCTCTTCTCGCGGCCACCACTGCGGCATCGCCGGAAATTCGCCAGAATCGGCCATTCGTTGGTCGATTCTTTTCGGTATTCCTTTCCTTCTCTTTTTCTTCCGTTTTTCTAACTATTACGTGTCTAGTGCCACGTGTTTAGTAGATCGAAGTATACGAGGTGAAATCCGAGAGGAGGAAGATCGAAGATCGAAGAATCGAGGAGCAGCATACGAGCCGAAGCCGCACGCATCCCCACGCGCCGCCCGACGACCGCGCGTGAGTTACACGCGCCGCCGTGGCCATCTCGCCGCTGCTGCCCCGGATTGTACGGATTGGTTTCCGTAGCAATCTCGACTTGGTTAGCGCTCCTACCTCACGCTTCAAAAAATAAACACACGAATCTCATGTTTTGATTCGTTTACGTGTAAACTATATATTCATGTTTGCTTTCGTATGATTTTATGTGATTACGTGAAATCGTTTTAATCGTTGCGAGCATGTTAGTTGGTTTAAACGCGAGCATGTTAATTGATTTAAATTGAGTTAAATAATTAAGCATGTATGTAGTTTTTAATTTCGCTGGAAGCGCAAAGGTACGCGATTAATTGATTTAATTTATCGGGCATGTGTTTATGTGTTTTAAATTCGTTTAATTCGCATAAAATTTTTGTTTTCCGCTGCGTACACATGTCCGATTCCCAACAAAGACAACCTCAATAAAGTATTCCTATCCATCCTAAAATTAGTCATAACACTAGTATCTGACTCATACATTAGCTCGTTCAATTTCTTTGCCCGATCAGGTATTCTGCAAATCATACTATATCTTTTCCTTTTTTTAATATTTGGTTGAGCTTCGGTCCTAAAGTGTTTTCGACGGGCATAAAAAAATAAACAATTTAGAATTTCACGATGAACAATAGTTTGGTCAACTAATATAAAGAATAGCAGTTCCCCCTTGGAATCCATATGCAACGAGTCTGAAAACGAAGAAGTGCAATCAGTTTTACAGCAACATATATGATTAAAGGGCCTTTTTGGTTGGGTAGTTTGGATAGATAGCTATTGACGGGATATGTAATACTGGGATTAAATTGCTGATTCACAATAATTAATACCTCCTTTGGTTGGAGTTATAGGACTTAAACTAATAATCTATGCACTAACAATATCATGTTTTCTTTGCTTGATCAAACTGTTTTATGTGGGTTTATTGGCAAAATTACTGTGTTGCCCTTAAAATATATTTGATGTTGATAAATATTGCAAACACAAAAGATAATAGACTTTGTTTGGAAATACAAAATTATAGCTACAACTACATTAAAAAAACTCACACAAAAGGTTGTATACGATGGAGATACTAAAAAATCCCATACAAATTTCATAGAAAGGGCATCTCTTAGATCTTCAAAAAGTACAAACAAACAGATTGGATTTTCATATGTTCATTACCACATTTTCAAGAATAAGAAAAATGGCTCCACTTGGAGTTGTGTACTCCTCTCCAAAGAAGGTACTTTTTCTACATCTAATCTTCTTCACTTCAATATTTATTTCTTTTGCCAATCAAAACCAACAACAGCCACAAAAAAATTAAGAATATTGTTAGATTTAGAAGATAATGCTGAAAGTAATCAGCCAATCACTACCAAGAAAAAAAACCCACTTCTTCTTCTTCTTCAATAGCAAAAGAAGCTTTTCAACCAAGAACAAAACCAAACTCTTTAAGCCCACTGCAACTCCATCAAAAAATCAAAAAAAAAACTAATCAAAACCACCATTAATGGCGGACTCAAGAACCAGGCTAAGCGGATTAAGCTCCCATCTTATTCATCGTCCAAAAACAAGACCACAAGTTCATTAGACTCAACATCCATTATTAAAACACCACTCAAGAAACTCAATTACACTTCAAAGAAAACATCCTCGAACTCTACAAACACCAAAAATTCCTCCAATATACCATCCAACAACAAAACAACAACAACAACGAAAACACGCCAATTAGAAAAAAATCGTCGAAGAAAAAACCCTAAAAAAAACCCAGCTAGATCGATTTTGTCTCCTCCTCCGACCTAGTTTCAGAGACCTCCCGTTACAGGAAAATACTAGAAATTTAGAGAGTTTTATGGTGAAATTGAAGGGATTAAGCACCAAAACAATGTAAAGATTGGAAGATTGAAAAGAGCATGAACTTTTGGATTCTTGCCTGTAAAAAACTAGGACTCTGATCTTTGAAGGGAAATGAAGATTTGAAGTATTTATATATGTTAATTTCGTAATTGTGGTACTATTGAAGGACATTTTTGATAATTCAACTGGGTTAAATGTTGGGATTGAAGATGTGATAAGTTGTCAAGCCAATTTTGGCTTGACTATTAATAATTCAATTGAGTGATTATATTTGTGGGGCCACTTGTCAAGGATGGGTATTTCAACCAAACCAAACGTTGTACACGGGAATACAATTCATCCCATCCTGGATAATAATGCAAACCAAAGAGGCCCAAAGAGTATGATGTAAACCATGGTAAGTAATCAATAACTTATGATTACATATTTTCATTACAATGTTGTTAATCACAGTTGATAAACTAAACAACAAAATACAAACAAATACACTGTTGCAACAATTTTAATAATAGAAACTCAGAACATGCTTACCACTACATATTTGTAACCATATGTTTCGCAACACCAAATTATTTATAGAATAATTTTAGAAATGATAAAATATTCAAAATCTAAAGCAAATAACACAGATCTATCTACAGTTTGTCCATATCATATCATCAATATTGAATGAACTAAATGCACCAATCACCGAGAATATCATAAAATATATAAGTATCACCAATTGAATTGATTATTTCATGAATAATCAATAAAACTTACTCAAAAATATTTAAATCAAGTACATTACATTATATTTGAAGCAACCATTAAAGGAAACATATAGATTTTGGACTTGGAAAGAAATTCCTACCAAGTTGAGATTTCTGTAATTCTCCGAAAGTTGTTGATTGAGGAGTCGAGCAATTAACACAAATTGATGATGAGAATATCTTAGCAAATACGCCAGCAATTTTGAAATCCCTAATCTGTGAAGTGAGATTGACGATTCAATGGCGGAGAGAGAGAGCGGTGTTGGTGTTGTGATGCATAGCTGAGAAGGGATGAATTCAGCAAGAGAGAGAGAAAAAATTATTGCGTATGAGATCTGACCAAAATGAGAAGGGCAATTTCGTCTTTAGTAGATATTATCAGAGCTCGGTTATTAAGTTGGACCTCAAGAGACCCAACTAGTTATCCCCCCATAAGCCCATATTAGCCATGATAAAACTATTTTTGCGGGTCGACCCGGAAAATAGTAAGGTTAATCAAACATCAAATTAAGTCCAACTATTTAGTTAATTTTGGTTTATCTTAGTAACCAAACGGGGCCTACTGTTGAGTGTTGATTTTACGCTCAACACGTTTACTTTACGAGTCTCTTTTGTTTAGATTTAATTATATTTGTGCTTTAATTAATTGATTTTGTGTTTTATAGGTGAAAAACAAGAATTAGGTGTCCATGAAGGAAAAAATATCAAAAAGAAAGGAAAAAGTTGCAAATAAAGAAATAAATCAAATTGGTGAAGGAAAAAAGATCAAAAAAAAGGAAAAAGTAGCAAATAAAGAAATAAATCAAATTGGAAGAAGGAATATCGCCACAACTTTGGCAGTGTCCACCATTTCGAGCATATCTCTCTCGTACGAACCCCAAATTAGCTGATTTTAGCGGAATTGGAAAGCTAATTTCAAGGGTTAAAATTCTTGTTCACGAAACATTCCAAAATTCGGATTCCAATATGGCGAAAATCGAAGCACAAATCCTGATGGGGGAAAGTGGCGGAAATTGATTTCTATAAGGTTTTCACTACTTCCTTAACAAGAAAAGCCTATAAAAGCAACAAGTCTCTACAGCATAAGCACGAAATTATACACCACAAATCGCGAGGAACGAAGATCAACAAAAGCTCAAGCATAGTTTTTCCTATTTAATTTATTTATTTTATTTTCTTTATCATAAGAATCACGAGTAGCTAAGTCATTATTTGTAGGATTTTATTTGGAACCCTATGCGGGATTTATGAACTCAATTCTATGATTTTATGCAAGTTTTAATTCCGTATTATTTCTTCTACTTGTTTTATTAAGTTCATGAAACTGGCCACTTTATGTGTTTTATGTTATTATTAATCGCATGAATCGGAAGATCGGGTTATTAATTAGTGTGGTAGAAGAGCCTTTGTGGTATTAACATAGGAATATAGTTAATCTCTTAGGTAGCCATTATTGAGATTTGTGTTTAATGTTGTGTTCTAGAATTATTTGCGTACGAATACAGTAATTGAATCTAGAGTATTAGAATCGTAGTACACGCGGAAGCGGGTTATGATTAATTTAGCATCTCAGGTTAATAATCCGGGTTAAATACTTGCATATATAATTGAAGGAATTGGGGGAGTAATAATCACATAGGGGGAGAATAAAATCCTAGGCTTGCTTTCTCTGATTTAATCTTCGTTTTAAATTGCTTTTGTGCTCGTGTCTTTTTTAATTTGCTTAATTTAGTTTAGTTAATTTAGTTTATTAATCATCTCTCGACTGTGTAGGGTGGGCTTGATAATAATTGATATAATTTAGCGCCTAGGATTAGATAATTAAATATTTTATGTGAGATCAATATCCGAACTTAATTGTCCACTATATTACTTGTACGATACATGCACTTACGTGTAGGTATTACCACCAACACCTACGAATTGGGTTCATTACCTCTTTCGAATACTCTGTACAAACACCTCAAAACTTGCAAGAGCGAAGGATTTCGATCCAATGAACGAAAGAATCGTCTGTTGAAGTTAGGGCTTGCGATGGAGTGTGGTGGGGTGGGGATTTTGCTTCCGCTCTTTGTTTAGGGTTTGGGCATTTTGTCTTGAAATTATACTTCACCCATAATTTTATATAATAGTATTATATAGTAAATCTACTGTTATTGCGTTATTGTTACACATACATATTTATTTAATGTATTACTAATGGATAGAGGAGGTCAACGTGTTACTCTGTCCTCGTTTTTATACATATAATTTATTTTCTTACTTCTAATTATCAATGACCATATCATAATTCATAAATAAATATGTGCAAATAATACTAATTAAAATAATCAAATAAATAGAAATAATATACAAAGTAATAACAATAAAAAATGCTTAAAATTATAATTCAAATTAAAAATAGTGAATCCTTAATATTTATTTTATAAATATTTTTTTGTGTGCCGCCAAATCATTGCTAAATATTTATTTATTATTTGAATTTTGTTTCTTCGAAACATATATCAAATATTTATTTTAGAAATGGATTTGTTCTCCCTTGCTAATTATCGTGACTATATTTATTTTAGCAACGGGTGTTCGCTCTGTCACTACAGATGATGCTAATATTTATTTTCAGTAACATGTGTTTATCCATCACTAAATTATGTCGCTTAATATTTATATTAGAAACGGATTTATCATTCATCGCTAATATCGATCGCTAGAATTGAACTTTCATAAGTGATGTGACGATTTTGCATTATGTCTCTAATTTCGTCACTAACAACGTATGTCAGCTACGAATTTTTCATTCATTGCTAACCGCCGTTGCTAAATCGTGATTTTCTAGTAGTGAAAATTGATTTTAAAAGAGAATTTTAGGTACTTCAAAGTGGTCAGGGGTATGTCAAATTATTATCAAAAAAGAGGGGGTTTGCATTAGGGTGTAATTCGCTTGGTGGTTAGAGTAACTCCAATGGGAGTATCAAATGGATTATCAAACCTATAAACTACCTTTTTGATATCCCAAAATTAAAATTTTCTACTCCAATGGGAGTATCAAAATGGGTAAGTATTTTGATAATCTACCTCTTCATAAGTAAAAATACATCCTGGAAATTGAATTATCAAAAAATTAACCACCTAAATATCCAATCACAAAATGACACGTGGCAATTACAAATAAAATCAATAAAAAACTTCCAATTGATTATTAATTTTGATAACAATGGTTGGAGTAGATGAATTGCAAATGAATATTAAAATATTATCTTAATTATCAAATGAATATTTGATATTTCAATTTTGATGTTTTGCACTGGAGTTGCTCTTAGTTATATATAATTTCCATATGAGGGGTTGCTAAAATAACCCAAGTTTTAATTATGCCTAGACCAACAATGGTGACTACATTACAAGAAAGCCATACTCAAATGGGGAAGCCTGTGGATACACAATAAAAAAAGAGGAACGTAGTTTCGACCTCCTAGTCGTTCAAAGAGGTATGCTTGCTAAAGTTATAAAGTCGTCAAACACTCAAAAGGTATGTGTCTACTAATTTACAATTTAATTATCTATATGATATGTTTGCGCAATTACGTTTAATTATCTATTATATAATTCAAATTATTGAGATTTGGCAAAAACCCGAAATCTTTGGGTACTATTATAAATAAAACTAAAAGTTAAAGTCAAATTAAAACCTCTTATATTGAGGACAATGAGATATGCTACATCTTTAATAACATTTTAAAAGATATGATTATACTTTTAAAATATCTAAAATATAAAGGTTTCAATGCTTTAGTGTCCAAGGCTCTCTCTTTAATTATTTTGTTTCCACTCATGAATACAATTTTCGATGATTGCCTGCGTATAATTATTGTGATAAAATAAAATAAATTTTGTAGCTGTTCGGTGAACTTTCAAATGGACTTAATACTTCATGCATTCAAGATATTATTGCATGCATGAATTTACGTACATGCAATTTTGATATTCCCTAAGACTATGTCCGTGTTATTTGATTCGTTTGAATTCTAGAATGCCTCTACATAAAAACCATTCGGTGATATTCGCTTAATTATTTTGACATTGTTTAGATTGCCAATGATTCTCATAATCTGTTTATTTTTTCAAAAGTGAAATATTGAGTTTGAAATAAGTGTGCAGTTTATTTTGGTGAAATCAAAATTTGATAGAGATATGTTCTTAACATATTGAGAAAAGGTTTCAATCTATATTGAGATATGTCAATATTGAGAAAAGGTTTCAGTCTATTGGCTAGAATTTCTTAGATGATTTTATAAATCACATTACAAAGACTAATAGGTCTGAATTGTTCAACTTATTGGAGGGGTTTTGAGTTTTGGGAATGAGAGCAATCAAAGTGTTGTTAAGGGCTTTTTAGAGGCAACCATTTTTGAAGAAATGTTGAACTGTAGACACCAAAGCAATGTTAGTGGTTTTCAAAAACATTTGAAGAAGGAAACAAGAAAGTCAGTAGGTGATGTCCGCATATTCAAATGGAATACAAACATGAGGATGTATTTAGTACGTTTCGTAGTTGAGGGGTGCGTTTGCGACACACCCTATAATTCAGGGGTACAAAGTGAACTTGGCCCCAGAATTTACGATGATCACTTTACAAATGGTATATATGTAATCTGGTAAGAACAAAAAGAATATATTATAGGGGTCATTTGATGTACACCCATATTATGAAAAATATATAGGGCTAGGTCCACCCCTAAATTCTTCCTTTGAGATACCCCTTAAGAGGCAAAAAGACTATTCTGCCCTTACATACAATTTTTGCCTAACTGCATTCAGCATTTTCACCAAATGCATTAGGCATTTTCATTTTATTTTAATAAGTTTTTTTATTTAAAAAAAATAAATTTTAATTTTTTTTAATTTTTTTTCTTGAAAAGTTCAGTGTTTCGAATATGACTATAGTCATATTCTTGCTTCATATTACTGTTTTTACATTTTCAACTTAAAATTGTATATTTTCGATTATACGTATTGTCATATTTATCAAATTATATAAAAAACCGAATATTATTTACAAAACAAATCTATCAACATCATTATATATTAGAAAAAAAAAACCCGACATATCTTATATATGACTACATATGACTATACATGTATATGAGTATAGTCATATGTAGTCTAGTTTGTAGTTTATAGCAACAATGGGGAGTGATGAATCAATATTTTTCATTGGTATGTGACCAAATAAATGAAGGAAATTAGAAAATGTAATGCAATTTGCAATCATATAACTATATGCTACTATATGTGACTATAGTTATCTACAATATATGTAGTTATATATAGTGACATAAAGTCTAGACTACTAAGCATAAATCCATCTTCACTCTGCATTTTATACTGTGCATCTCATAAAGTTATACAAATAGCAAAACATGTGACAAAAAAATATGAATTAAAGAAAACGAAGAGAAAAATGAAACATGCGAATTACACATTATATGAAATGCACAAAAAAGTAGTTTATTCGAATAACATTTATGTTAGATCAAAACACAATAGCTAATTTGTAATATATAGACATATATATCTAATGTGTTTCTGGGTTCTCAAGATTCAACTTCACATATATATAGCTACTAAAATATATACAGGTACATAAATAAATATGCCCCCTATTTAACTCATAACACCCCCATACACACACACCATTCCACACTTCAATTATGTTAATATCTAACATAAACAACAACAATGATACTTGTTAAGTGTATATTTATACACTTAATTGTACCTTTTAATTGGGGCTTTTGGTGTGTTTTAACGATAATTGGTGCTTAAAATGGTTATTATTTGTATTTTAGGTGCAAATTGAAGAATTGGCAACTTATGGGGTGAAAACTGCAAATTCGGAGAAAAAGTTGGTCAAAAGTAGAAAAATCAAAAATCAGCAGAATTGAGGACCGGACGGCCGTCCAGATTTAAGAAGGAATTCTCGCACGGCCGCCCGGATTGGAGAGGTGGCGCAGTGAAGGAAGTTTAATTACACAAGGAAACCCGCCCTATTATATTTTTGCACCCTATTTAAAGGCCAAAAGCACACAATTAGATTATCTATCTTTTAATCTTTATCTTTCTACACGCGAGCAAGAGAACGAAGACGAAGACTTGACGAATCTTCATCCTAGTTTTCCTTTTATTTTATTTCTCGACTTTTATGAATTTTCATATTTTTATTATGTTTTTCGTTAAGAACATGAGTAGCTAAGTTTTTATTCTAGGATTTTATTGGAACCCTATGTGGTAATTCGAACCTCTTTTTCTACTTTTATGCAAGTTTAATTCTTCAATTATTTCTTCTATCTTGATCCTATTTAGCGCATGAACGTAGCTAATTTATGTTGCTATTAGTTATTGTTAGAATTGATTGACAGATCGTTTTAATAATTAGAACAGGGATAGAAGAGCCTTCGAGTAGTTTTTCACCGAATGTGTGTGTTGATTGCATGTATTATCGTAGACATACAGATAATACCTTAGGTAGCCGTTTACGAGACTTGTTATTTAATGCTTTATTTATACTAGGTTTGCATAGACATATAGTGAATCTTTTATGAATAATAGGCTTATAATACAGCGACAGCTGGTTATGAGTAATTTCGTGTCTTGGGTTAATAATCGGGAATCATAACTTGCATGATAGGAGATTAATTGGGTGAAGAATTACCGCATAGGAGGGAGATAAAATCCTAGATCCGTTTTATATTGATATTCTCTCGTGTTTAATTGCTTTCTTAATTAGTTTAATTTATTTAGTTAATTAATTTGACAACCCTGCGTAGGCTGGATAAAAATCAGAATTGTTAAGATCTGGTACTTAGGATTAAATAATTTGCGTATTCCCTGTGGGATCGACATCCGACTCTCACGAGTCTACTTTACTACTTGTTTGCGATACGTGCACTTGCGTGTGGGTATTTAGCACCCAACAAGTTTTTGGCGCCGTTGCCGGGGACTACGGCTAAATTATTTATTTATCCTAATATTATATTTGAGCAATTTTTCTTACTTCAGCCATTTTTTTTTTATTTTTTTTTATTTTAATTATTTTATTTTTATTATTTTGTTTTAGGTACTTTTTATGCGAAGAGGACACGATACGAGCTTGCTACCTCTCGATCCTGAAATTGAGCGAACGTTCAGACAAGCTAGGAGAAATCAACGGTTAGCTCAAAACACTCCCGCAACGATGGAAGAAGAGATTAATCGAGGGGAAGGTGACCAAAGGCGCCCACCGAATGCTGCGAGAGAAATCGTCAACGAGCAAGAGCAACGCCAGCTAATTCATCCACCACCTCGTCAACGAGCATTGCATGAGTACACTGTTCCGACGCTCAATGGGTTTCAATCAAGCATCCAGCAGCCCCCCATTGAAGCCAACAATTTCGAAATTCGAGCGGGACTCCTCACTATGCTCCAAAACAATGGATTATTCAGCGGCCTAGCTCATGAAGATCCACATCTCCACTTGGTCAATTTTCTCGAGACGTGTGATTCGCACAAGATGAACGGAGTATCACCCGAAGCACTGCAACTCCGCCTGTTCAAGCACTCCTTACAAGGCGCAGCCCGAGAATGGTTACAAACGCGCGCACCGCACTCCATCTCATCTTGGGCCCAGCTAGCACAACTTTTCATGAACACATACAACTCCCCAACAAAAACTGAGAGAATCCGGCGAGAAATTCAAAACTTCATACAAGAAGCCGGTGAAGCATTATTCGAGACGTGGGAGCGGTTCAAACAGTTAGTACGGAGATGCCCGAATCACGGACTTCAAGAGTGGCGCCAACTGCAAATATTTTACGATGGATTGCAAGACAACTTGAGAACCGTGCTCGACTCTGCAGCTGGAGGTATGTTCATGAGTTTGACCTATGACGAAGCATACGAACTCTTGGAGCGAATTGCTAGAAATAAATACATGCGGGCATCGGACCAGTCGAATAGCGGAGCAGTCAAGACGGGAGGAATTTTGGAGTTAGACGGGGTCACTGCAATCATGGCCCAGTTAGAGAAGCTATCAAAGCAAGTAGCAGCTTTGCAGACTCAGCAAGTCCATGCAGTCCACGTTCCCGACCAGCGCATAGAAGAAACGGAGTCTCTGAATTATGTGCATGACACCAACCGACAACAGAGGAACCCGTACTCCAACACGTATAATCCGGGATGGAAGGATCACCCTAACTTTGGGTGGGGAGGAAATCAGCAAGGACAAAGGCAAGCACCACCTCAAGGTCAACCGCCTAATTATTCACGACCAGCTCCCGGATTCCAAAATCCGCCTCAAGCTCAACCTCAAGGTAGAGATCTCGCAAATATCTTGGCGCAATTTATGACAATCACCCAAGCCTCCATCCGAAATTTGGAAACACAGATGGGTCAACTTGCAACCCAGCTAACCGCGAGGCCATCGGGAGCACTGCCGTCGAATACGGAAGATCCTCGGAAGAACAACGTCGAGCAGTGCAACGCTGTGAGCTTAAGGAATGGGCGACAATTGGAGGAAGCCCCACGAAAAGAGAAGCTAGACACGGTGATCGAGAAGCCGAGCGTGATTGGGGAAAAAGAAGCAACTCACGAAGAACCACTATCATCCCCAGTGAAATCACGAGCCCCTCCAATTCCATATCCTCAGAAGCTTATAAAGAAGAAGCTCGATGCCGATTATCAAAGGTTTTTGGACAAGCTGAAGGAAATCCAAGTAAATATTCCGTTTATTGAAGCCCTTCAAAAGATGCCAAAGTGGGTGAAGTTCCTCAAAGATCTCGTGACGAAGAGGAAGAAATTGCAAGCGAACGAGATGATCCAACTCACGGAGCAATGTAGTGCAATTCTTACACGGCCCCTTCCACAATAACTCGGCGATCCAGGTAAGTTCACTATCCCTTGTACTATAGGAGGTAAAAAATTTAGATCGCTTATTGATTTAGGTGCTAGCATTAATCTTATGCCTTATTCTACTTATCAAAATCTTGGGGTAGGTGAGATTGAACCTACGGCTATAACTCTTCAATTAGCCGATAGGTCTTTAGTTTACCCAAAAGGTATTTTAGAGAATGTGCTAGTAAAGGTGAACAAATATATCTTCCCGGTTGATTTTGTTGTACTCGATATAGATGAAGATAGGGAGATACCTCTTATTTTAGGGAGACCGTTTTTAGCCACTTCAAAAACTCTAATTGATTGTGCGAGTGGTGATCTTACAATGACAGTGCATGATGAAACGATCAAATTTAATGTTTTTTGTGCTAATAAAAATTCATGTGATAATAATGAGTGTTTTACTATTGATCTTATGGATTTTACAAATCATGAAAAATTTGATGTTTCAATTTTGGACCATGGGAAAGCATCGTTGAGTGCAGGAGATGACGGCGGAAAAGGGAATCAGAAGGAGCACGCGTATTGTGCGGACTCAATTTCAACGCCTCCGAAAGATAGTCAAAAGAGTTGGGGTGCTAACGGTGATAAACGTGCAAGGAGGATGTGGCCACCTAAAAAATCAAACGAGCATCATCGGGGAGAGGAATTCAATTGCCAAGTGACTTCGGTCACGTTAGCTTGAACAAAGAAGCAGACAAAGTCCGGCTGAAGACTGTAAACTTATCGCTTCTCGGGAGGCAACCCGAGCTTTCGTTTTTCTTATTTTATGTTATTTTAAATTTTTTTTTTTGTTTTTATTTTATTTCTCTAAAAAAAAAAAAAAAAAAAAAAGTTTCAGGGGCACTAATAAGTTTTTATTTTTCAGGGACCTAATTGAAATTATTCACACGGCCGTGCAAGAAAAAGGCAGGAATCTCACACGGCCGTGTGAGATTTCGGTGATGCTACTGCCCAAAATTGGAAAAGGGCACGGCCGTGCGGATTTTACACCTAAATATCGCACGGCCGTGCGAAATTTGAAGAGGCTACTGGCCAATTATGAGAAAGGGCACGGCCGTGCGGATTTTTCACCTAAATCTCGCACGGCCGTGCGAATCAAAAAAAAAAAAAAAAAAAAAAAAACAATTTCTTTAATTTCAAATCCTCTCTCTCCCCCACTTCGATCCTTTTTCGAAATTTTCCCTTTTCTTTGATAAATTTCACCAAAAATTTACCAACTACACACATATAATACGTAATCAATGTGGTTTGTTGTTGATTTGCGCAGGGAGGATTCAAGAAAGGTGCAATTTTCTCTAAAAACCCATTCCACCAAGAACGCCCACAAGGTGTTCGACGATTTTCCCGCACCGATTCTTGAGCCGGTACCCGAGTTATTGGAGGATGACGAGGAGGATGATGCTCATGCACATGGTGGAGTTGGTGAGCAACCCAACGATGGTCCCGACGCTTAAACAGGTGTTTTCTATCCTTAAACTTCGGGCGAATCACATTGAGGGCAATGTGAATTTTAAGTTTGGGGGTGGTTAACTACTTGTTTTATTTTATGTGCGCTTTATTTGTGTTTTAATGTTTTTTTAGTTTGCATGCTTTATTTGCGTTTTGTTATTTCCGTTTTTTTTTTTGCTTTGAAATAAAAAAAAAAAAAAATTTGTTCGATGCATCGATGAACTATGATGATGGGAGATGGTCAATGTTTGATGATGATATTACTTGTTTTATGTCGATAAGGATCAGATATTTGTCTAGCTTTCGATTCAACGGAACGTAGAAGTGAATTATTGCTAGGAATCACACCTTGTGCATTGCTTTGGTTGAATGTTTTGTACTTTAAATTTGGAATTTATTTGTGCTAAATCATGCTTTGTTCGGTTTTAAATCTCACCTTAGGACATTTATGATACAAAGTATTGGGTAATAGGTAATTTGGGATATGATTTGGGCCTTCTTTGAACCGTTTGAGCCTTTCAAGCCTACCTTTTTATCGAATTTATCCTTAGAACCTTGATTTGAGCCTCGGAGAAAAGGTGTTCTTTCTTTTAGCCAATATGTAGAAGGTAGAAAAGTGGAGATTTTTGAATAATTACCCCGTGGAGTTCGGTCGAAAATTCTTATAAGGTCTCCTTCTTCTTCTTCTTCGGAAAAAAAAAAGAAAAAAAAAAAGAAAAAAGAAAAAGAAAAGAAATATATATGTGCAATTCTATACATATATATCTAAATTCTTCGATTAAAAAAAAAAAAAAGAAAAGAAAAGAGAAGAAGAAGAGACTAGAAGAGAGAAATAAGGACTAGTTGTTGAATTGTTTTGAAAGCTCGATCCATTCTCTTAAGAGCAAAAGTGGAGACTTTTGAACTCTTAAGAATCGAGTTTATTAAAGTCCTTAAAGGTGAAGTCATTGTTTCAAACGCCGTTCTTTCAAAATTTTGGCGTAATCACCTCAATTCAAGAAATTAGCCAGACATACCCATATTATCTACCTCGGACCAAAGAGCCTAACAATTGAAAGCCACAAAGTCCCAATGATCCCAATAGCTTAATGTCAATATTAGTTGAGTAGAATAATTTGGTGAGTATTTGGAGTCAAATATATGTATGTAAGTATAAATTATTTCTATCTTTAATTTGCAAATATTGGATACTTGAAGCAATTGTATGATTTGCGGTTTTTGGTGATAGTGAGTGACTAAGTGCCATTGAATGTTGAGCTTGCGAATACCTAGGAATTATCATCATAATTGCAAGTTCTGAAAACACGAAGTTGACCAATCGATCTATGTAATGAGATGTATAGTCGTGTTTTGTGCTCTTAAATTGATTTTACTTGAGGACAAGCAACAGTTCAAGTTTGGGGGTGTGTTAAGTGTATATTTATACACTTAATTGTACCTTTTAATTGGGGCTTTTGGTGTGTTTTAACGATAATTGGTGCTTAAAATGGTTATTATTTGTATTTTAGGTGCAAATTGAAGAATTGGCAACTTATGGGGTGAAAACTGCAAATTCGGAGAAAAAGTGGGTCAAAAGTAGAAAAATCAAAAATCTGCATAATTGAGGACCGGACGGTCGTCCGGATTTAAGAAGGAATTCTCGCATGGCCGTCCGGATTGGCGAGGTGGCGCAGTGAAGGAAGTTTAATTACACAAGGAAACCCGCCCTATTATATTTTTGCACCCTATTTAAAGGCCAAAAGCACACAATTAGATTATCTATCTTTTAATCTTTATCTTTCTACACGCGAGCAAGAGAACGAAGACGAAGACTTGACGAATCTTCATCCTAGTTTTCCTTTTATTTTTATTTCTCGACTTTTATGAATTTTCATATTTTTATTATGCTTTTCGTTAAGAACATGAGTAGCTAAGTTTTTATTCTAGGATTTTATTGGAACCCTATGTGGTAATTCGAACCTCTTTTTCTACTTTTATGCAAGTTTAATTCTTCGATTATTTCTTCTATCTTGATCTTATTTAGCGCATGAACGTAGCTAATTTATGTTGCTATTAGTTATTGTTAGAATTGATTGACAGATCGTTTTAATAATTAGAACATGGATAGAAGAGCCTTCGAGTAGTTTTTCACCGAATGTGTGTGTTGATTGCATGTATTATCGTAGACATACAGATAATACCTTAGGTAGCCGTTTACGAGACTTGTTATTTAATGCTTTATTTATACTAGGTTTGCATAGACATATAGTGAATCTTTTATGAATAATAGGCTTATAATACAGCGACAGCTGGTTATGAGTAATTTCGTGTCTTGGGTTAATAATCGGGAATCATAACTTGCATGATAGGAGATTAATTGGGTGAAGAATTACCGCATAGAGGGAAGATAAAATCCTAGATCCGTTTTATATTGATATTCTCTCGTGTTTAATTGCTTTCTTAATTAGTTTAATTTATTTAGTTAATTAATTTGACAACCCTGCGTAGGCTGGATAAAAATCATAATGGTTAAGATTTGGTATTTAGGATTAAATAATTTGCGTATTCCCTGTGGGATCGACATCCGACTCTCACGAGTCTACTTTACTACTTGTTTGCGATACGTGCACTTGCGTGTGGGTATTTAGCACCCAACAATACTAAATTAGACAAGTCCCATAATTCAAATTTCCAGAAAAAACAAAACAAAAAAACCCCAAATATCACATGAAAACAACGCACAAACAAACAAACCAAAACCTAAATTGAAATAAAAGGTGGTGGAGAGAGAAAAAGGCGGCGTACTCCAAGAATGGTTGGAGGGAGTGAGAGCGAGAGTTGCGGAGAAGGTGAAGTAGTTCGGAAACAAAGGAATGGTATTTCTTGGAGTTTTGGAGGAGGTCCTTGTCGGCCTTCAGCTTCTTCTCCACCGCCGTCGCCGGATACTTTTCCGCAATGGTGGTTCTTTTTTTTGGTGAGAGAGAGTTGGAGAATGGGAGAGATGAAAAGAGAGATGTAAAGCGACTGTGGGTGTGAGTGGAAGAGAGAGGTTAATGGGTTATGGCAACTAAAAGGACAAAATATGTACTTTAAGTTGGTAGGGAGATCTCACAAATTAAGATCGGAATTTGGGTTTTTGACTAGGGCGAAAAAACTCATAAGACCTCCACGTATATATTTTCAAAACTAGGGTGTATTACAAATTTACCCCTATATTATATATGATATACCTCAGAATCTTTAAGATCATTTGGTAAAAAAAAAAAAAAAAAAAACATTTATTTATAGATATAAATGACATGTCATAATATTATGATTATCGAGGGTTAATATAATTTTGTGAACAAAAACAAAATGTTGGTAGTTCAAACATACTATAAGAGAATATTTGTAATTTGCACCAACAAATACACATTACATTTGACATAATATGTGCATTATAATTCGGTCACAACTAATTTCAAAGGATATAACAGTGAACACTGTTTTAAAAAACCTGTTTTCCAGACTTACTAAATGTACGTACGTACCCCTTCACTTAAACGATGCAAAAAAGCTAATGGTGTCTTTGAGAGCCAGAATGAAATCATCGACATCATCTTTGGTGTTATAGAAATAAAGACTTGCCCGCGCACTTGCATTCACTCCCAAGTGGCGATGAAGGGGCTGAGCGCAATGATGACCCGATCTAATCGCAACACTATGCTGAAAAAAATAATTATTATTATAAGGTGAAAAGTGTCACCAAGTCTGTAATTAAAAATATCCAAATATGGTTAAGCAAAATTGACGGAGAAATAAAATACCTGTTGGTCAAGAAAAGTAGCAATATCTGTTGGATGAATGTCGTCCACGTTGAAAGAGCAGAGTGCTGCTCTTTCCACGGTTCTCGAAGGAGCTGGCCCATACACACGCACATTGGGTACTGAGCACAATTGATCATATAAATAGTTCGCTAGCTCCACCTGCAAAAAAAAAAGAAAAAAGAAAACGGAACGGCTTAGGTGGACTGATAATCCCGTTATACCAGAAAGACTAATACAATTTTTGGCCGCAATTAATGATACCACCATGTGTGTTAAAATAAGAAGGCTTTCTGCAATTTTCAAGTTCTATTTGGAAGTTGTGGTACTGGATGTAATCATTAAAACCACTCAAACGGGAGTTGATATCAAAGGAATCAAGTATATATACACAGAGAGAGAGGGAGAGAGAGAGAGAGAGCGACAGAGAGAGAGAGAGAGAGCGA
>NW_012193051.1:569098-585557 GCF_000504015.1 Erythranthe guttata
CTAGAGGAATTTACATTGCTGCCCCAATCCAATTGCTTCTCCAATAGCAGGAGTCCCAGCCTCAAATCTGGTCTCATTAGAAATTAGTTTATCACAATAATAAGTCGGCACAGCAATTATCGTTCAGTCACCCAGAACATATGAAAACATCAAACAAACCAATATAAAAAAGATATGCATCATCCGATCAATTGGATGTTGAAAGAAAGGTTCTTTCATGTTTAAGGTTATTTACATAACATAGACCAGAAATTCAAACCCGATTTAGCTTAGAATAAATAAATATGGCACCAAAAAATGCAACCCGTTCGGAAGGAATGAAAGAAGAAACGCCAGCGATATAAGTATATGCACATCAAATATGTCAAAAGCTTGCACATCTACCCTTATTAATATAAAGTGGCATAGACACATAATTGCAAAATCAGAACATGAATGAAAGCGTTTTCCACAAAAGTTCATTATTTCCCGACAAATCATGCAAACACATTTTTCATTTCCTTAATAAATCCAATTCTCAAAATGCATTTCCCCATAATCTCTCTCCCATAACCCGTAAACAACCAAAGCATATATTACTTCCTATTAAAAAGTAAAACCACTAGACAATGTAAATAATGTTTAATCGAACGATTCATTTATTTTTAACAGTTTGTAAACAAACAATAATGACAACACTTCATTTTGCAAAAGTCTTTCATACATAAGACACTGACCTGGACGGAGGTTCGGCGTACGTTGAGTAATCCAAATACACATCTGATATCATTTCACCTCCACCTGTCATAGTACACCAACACTTCATTTTGCAATCATAGTCGAAACTCTAGTGATGCTAATTACGTACACATAACCAATGACCAGATTTTTTCAGATTCAGGAGTCAGAAAATATTAAAAATAAAATAAAAAATAAATAAAAAATAAAATAAAAAATAAAAAAAATTGGAGGAGAAAGTAAGGCGGACCTAAAAACGGGGGCATGTCAGCCAAGATGTCGCTTTTGCCATACAAGAACCCGATGCCTGTAGGCCCACACATCTGAAGCATGATTATTTCTTCAATTCAGATAAGAGTTTAAGTGTTAAAAGCAGCATATTGGATTGACCTCACCTTATGAGAAGAGGCAACGAGAAAATCCGCATTAAGGCTCTTGACATCAACGACCATATGAGGAACACTTTGACAAGCATCCACTAGCACTTTGGCCCCAACTTCGTGTGCCCAACTTACAATTTCATCGATTGGAAGAACAGAGGCTGTGTCGGTAAACAGACAAACAAAAGATGGTGAGATTGTACGACACATGACAAACACACATCTTTAACAGATTTAGATGAATGCTGGTGAGTTGATCTGGAAAGGTTAGGCCCGATAATTGTGAGATTGACCCAAGGAAACCGACCGTGAAATCAAATTCTAATATGTGGAAAACACAATTAAGAGTTTCGAGACTCACCGAGAACATTTGAGACATGGTGAACCACAACGAGTTTTGTCTGCCTCGAAAGAGTCTCCCTTAGCTTCCCTAAATCTGGAACCTCGTCTTCTGTTAAACTTACAAACTTTAGAACTGCACCAGTCTTTTGAGCTACAAATTGCCAAGGAACAATTGAACTGTGATGTTCCGCGATTGTTAGCACAACCTGAAAATATGAATTCCACACTTTTTAGCTAATCGTCAAAATTGATTTGGACTTCACACACACACACACACACACACACACACACCTGCATTAGTTCATGTGCATACCGTGCAAGGAGTTACACGACAACGAGATCTTACAACCTTAATCAATACTAACGGCATAAAGAAACTACATTAACTTCAAACCATAAGGTGTCACCCATAAGTTAGTGTTCACTGCTTATTCTTCAATAACTGTATCATGCCTCAATCAAATCCAAAGAGGCGAAAGTTTCTCCGCCGTTTCAGCCAAATATAGAGTTAAAGTATGGACTAGAAGCAGCCCGTTTATAACAAATATGTCACTCAGCATTTAAATTAATATAAAGAAGAGAAGCGATGTTTCATTTATCCAGAAATAACCAGAAAATTAAGTAGCACTACATATAGAGAGAGAGAGAGAGAGAGAGAGCAATACCACAATACCCTTCAACCGTAATTATAAATTGTCAGTGAAGTAGCCATTTAATTCAACTTAAATTCACAGTCATCAAAATGCTCGATTAAGAAGTAAACCGCAATAAGAAAAATGAAGCAAATTATATATACCTCATCTCCCTTCTTCAAATTCGACATACCCCAACTATAAGCCACTAAATTGATGGCCTCTGTAGCATTTCTTGTAAACACAATCTCTCTACCCTCCGATGCATTTATGAAATTCGCAATCTTCTGCCTCGCTAACTCGTATTCATCCGTCGCCTTCGCGCTACACAAAAAAATAATAAACCCAAACTGTAACTTCAAATAAATTACATAAAAGCCAATATCAAATTCCTTCGAATTACCTCAAATAATGAATCCCACGATGAACATTTGAATTGTAAGCTTCATAATAATTCCGCAAAGCGTTTAACACCGGTTCTGGCTTCTGCGATGTGGCGGCGTTATCCAAATACACAAGCCTTTTACCATTTAATTCCTGCAAAAGAATCAATTTTTCATAAATATACTTATTTTTTTCCACAACAACCCAGAGAGAGAGAGAGAGAGAGAGAATTCACAAAATAAAAGCAGAATTGCCTGGTGAAGGATGGGGAAATCGGGTCGGGTGAGATAGCCGAGGGAACCAGGACCGAGTTGCGAGTCGGTGGATAAGGGAGCGGGAGCGGTGGCAGAAGCAAAGGGTACGGTGCGGAAGGTACGGTTGGTACAGTTAGGGCTTTGTTTGATGATCCGGAAAGAAGGTGGAAGTTTGAGCACGAAGGACTCCATTGTTACCATTCTTGCCGCCTATCTGCTCCACTCAACAAGCAACCAATATCTTCAAATACCAGAGTGGGATTTTTGCTGCTTAAACTGACTATTTGTATCTCTCACTAAATGAAAATTACAACGCCAAAGTTTGGGTTAATCGGAGAAAAATCCCCAAACCCCAGTTTGTAATTATGGGTCACAGAAAACACCTTCATTTACAAGTTGTCTTTACATAGGTCCCAAATAAATTCCCGAAAATGTCCAAAACATATATCTATATTAGCCATGTTACAGATAGGTCCATCAAATGGATACTTTTTCATAAAGGGGTACACACAAAAAACTTTTTTACACAAAAATCCCCACATTGTTCAGAAGTTTGTAAAAGACTAAAATAGTCCATCACATTTTAATATGCTCCAATTGCATGCTTTAATCTAACCTCAATTTGACCCCAAATTTCAACAATTATTCAATTTTGACCCAAAACGCAATTTTGAGTACAATTTCTCCCGTGTCGCCGGCGTTGACTCTTTTTTTTTTTTTTTGAGTTTTTTTCTCTTTAACATATTTTTTCCCCGTTTAAACAACAATATTGTTGTGGTTGACAGTAATATTAACTATATTACTGTTAAACACAGTAATATTTACTCTACTACAGTTTAGCACAATAATTTTGCTATATTAATCTCTAGCACAGTATTAACACAACAAAATTCATTATTATTGTATAATAGAGTATTATTAATATGTTCACCGTTCAACAAAGGTAAACATGATAAAAACCCAAATGAATTAATATTTATGTGGTTGACACTCCACAGTAATATTACTAACAACAGTTATACTATCGTCAATCATAGTAATATTATTGTGTTTGCAGTAATATTATTACGTTAATCCGTCAACAACTCAAACAAAACAAAAAAACCCAAAAAAAATAATATTGATGTGGTTGACAATAATATTATTGTGTTTACAGTTATTTTACCGTCAACGTAAGTAACATAATACGTTGTCTTGTCAACAAATCAAACACAAAAAACGCGAACACAAAAATAATAATAATAATAATAATATTGTCGCTGACTGTAATTGTACTGTCAACAACAATACAATTACATAAATGTACTGTCAACGACAGTACAATTACGTTAATGTACAGTCAACGACAGTACAATTTGTAACAACCCGCCCTTTCGGATTACTCCTTTTATATTTTTATTATTTTCCATAAGTAGTATTTACGTTTAGAATTTTTTTATGTGCTAATAGGATAATTTATTATGAGCTAGCATAATTAAACATGCATTTTTGATGTAATTTATGTGTGACTTAAATTACGTGATTAGTTGATTTATTAGAATATGATATTTGAAAATTTCACACGACAAATATTTAATTGGAAAATTTCATAAATTAATTAGAGTATTGCATTCTAGAATTTATATTGGATAGTTGGTATATATGTATGTGTACACTAAATTTTAGAATAAGAATAAATTCATGCATTTTAGATAATTAATTGAGTGAATAAACTTAGAAATAAAATGTTCCCCACTTTTCTTGTAATTTTCGGCCATGTGGAGACATAGATGGATTTTATTTTCCATGTGTACAATTATTTAATGTAGAAAGACTCATTAATTGGGAGAATTGGAAGCTTAAGTGACTTGTACTTTCTTCATTGAGAATGGTACTTCACTTTACTTTCCAATACAAGACCCACTTACTCTCTCTCTCTACACCTAAGCATTTGAAACCCACTCTCTCTCTTATTCCTCTCTCTAATTTCGGCCATCACCACCATCCCCTCACCAAGACTCCATTGTTACTCAAGCTCAAGCCATAGAACCATCTCCAATCCAACTCAACTAAAGAGAAAATTCCAAGAAAACCCCCAAATGCTTGCACAACTCTATAAATAGAACCCAAGCCTTCATCTATTTTCTCATCTTCTATACACACATTCTCAAGATCAAAAAATCAAAATATCTTTCTCCTCTTCTCCCAATTTTCGAAATTAGTGTGTAGGAAAGTCGTAAAATCTCTCTTTCAAGAGTAAGATTATTGGCAAAAGGAGTAAGTCTTCTTCCTCTTCTTTATTTTCTTCATTTTCAAAAATTTCAAGAAGCTAAGCTTCTTCTTCCTCTCTCTCTCTAAAATTTCTTCTTCTCCTTGTAGAAAGGAAAGAACACCCTTCCAAATTTTCTAAGAAGATTAAGGTGAGAATTTTTGAATTCTTGCTACAAGTGCTTCAACACCAATAGTATTTTTTTTCTCTTTAATTTCTTGTTAATGTTCTTGTGATGACCGAAAACTAAAGGAGGAAGAAAATAAATTTTTGTGTTGAACTTTATGCTTTGATCATCCATGCATGTAATAAGATCTAAGCTTCAAATGAAATAATCTTGAAAATATATATATATATATATATATATATATATATATATATATATATATATATATATATATATAAATATACTAGACCTGCGTAATCTTAAAGAAACTTTGATCCATTGTTTTCGTAAACCTGCGTTGTCGAAGAAAAATCTCTATGTGTTATATATGAATATAGGTTTCTATGTGTATGTATATCGACCTACGTGGTTAGTAAGTGTACTCCCTTTGGATATGTGAAAATTAAGCATATATACTAACCTCACTTGCACGTTTTTTAAGTTGGAAAATCTTGCAAAACTTAGATCGAATAAGCACGGGGTATGAGGGTCGAGTACCCAAAAAATGAGATGAAGAGTGTGCGGTTTGATTCAACTTATGAAACGGGTTCCAAATAAATGAAGACTTATTGTCTAATGTTTTGTTTGGTTTTTCAAAGGATATCCGAACAAAAATATTTTTCTCACACACCTAATCAAGAAATGAATGAATGTATGTGTAAAACAATGACTCCCTTGTAAGGGATCTACTCTTATTCCTTATGAAATGATGAAAGGAAGGTCTAAGAGGTAAAATGAGAAGGTCTAAGAGGTAATCCGAGAAGGTGAAGGTAAATTGGTAACGTTCCTCAATGAAATAACGATTGAGGTAAAATTGAAATGTTTATATTGTGTATATGTGTGATTTGAGACGGTACACACACACACACACACACACACACACACACACATATATATATATATATATATATATATATATATATATATATATATATATATATATATATATATATATGTATATATATATCACTACACCAAAATGAGATTTTTCTAACGGCATAAGTTTGTGTCTTCTAACGGATATATGCCGTTAGAAATTGTTAACGGCTATATCCGTTAGAAAATTTAATTATCCGTTAGAATTAATAATAATTTATTTGTATTAAATTAGTAACAATTGAAAAGTTATTGCTAACGGTTGGTATGCGTTAGTAATACATGAATTAAATCTATAATATATTATATAATATTTACATTAAACATAAAATTAAGGAATTTTCATTATTTATTAAAAACCAATCCATTCTCTATCTTCTAGTCTGGTGAAGGAAAAGAAAACCGATGGGGTGAGATAGAACGTCTAGGGTTATCGGTTCTCTTGCACCACCACCCACAATACACCTTTTCAATTCAAAATTCGACGGCGAACAACAATATTGGATGCAGATGGTTCAGCAAAAGTTGTTCGTTGATTTATGGTAATTTTTAATTTTTAGTCGCATATTCTTCAAATTGGAAGCGTTTTCAGATCGTTTTTTGTCTAAACTTTTTCGCTTTTGATTTGATGAAATCAGCAAATCAGAGAATCCGATTCTTCAGATTCGACTCTGGCGATCTTGTTGATGTGCGGTCGGTTGGAGAATATTGCCGTGAAGATGATGAGCTTTTCCCCGATTCCAGTGATCAGGCAACTGGTATAGTCACACGCTCTTAAATTGACACCATAAGGAAGAGATGAGCTTAATGAATACTGATCTATTTTTTATTCCTTTTTAGATTTTTATTTCATTTTACAGTTTCTTGTTGAGAACTTGGTTATTTGGTTTATTTTGATGGGCATTTTTTTTTGTGTTAAATTGCAGTCTATTTAAACTTGGGGAAAAGTAGAACTTATAATTTTATTTCATTTTACAGTTTTTTGATGATAACTTAGTTATCTGTGTTGGTTTTGATGGGCAGTTTTATTGTTAAATTTCAGTGTATGTCAACTCGGGAAAATGTAGAACAGCTAAAGTAGTGAATGCCTCGGATCATATCTAACATATTCCTGAATCTTCTTCTTTAAGTGGTTTGAAACAACGCATTCTCTCATTCATATGGATGAAGAAAATGACCCAACATTGGTGAGTCGTATAAGTAGTGATGAAAATCATAAAGATTTTTGAACTCGTTTTTTTTATGTCCTGTATTAAAATCTGCTGGACTTATGTAATGTGAGCCATTGAGTTTTTATTATAATGTCTTGATATTTTCTGCTTTTAATTCTCAAGAAAACAATTTTTTTCACCTAACATTACCTATCAGCTTATGTGTAATGTATTTGTTTGTTTGTCTAAGAATGCAATGCCTGAAGAAGAAGTTTTATTTCCATTTCCAAGATTATGCTGATTTGGTTACATGGAAGGTAGGAATCTCAAATACATATTATTGAAATTCTAATTTACATCTACAGCCTTTTGATAATTTGTTGATTATGTGGCACCATGTCCAATTCTTAGACCGCCATCACCTATTGATCAAGTTTGGCAGGTTGCAGTATCATGTATTATTACTATTGCATAGTACCATGTATTATTACTATTGAGTTTTACTAACTTATATTTCCTGGTGCCACAGGTAGGACGCCATACAGGTAATAATCTTGCATTTTTTGTTGTATATATAATGTGGAGACAATGCGTTTTATCATGTCTGTGTAATATTTTTGTACTAACATTTTTCATTATTTTTGACGATTTTTGTTGTATTACATCTGGAATGCTAAATGAACAAAAAGAGTTATAAGATCTATAGTTCTTTGTTCTTTGTCCATGATTTATATCCACATGATTTCATGTCATTTTGTTCAACGTGATAAGAAAATACCAGGTAATTGCATTTTTATCTCACATAACTTTCTCTTGTTTATGGATTCAGGTCAAAATGCTCTGAATATCGGAACTAGGGGAACACCCCGGTATGGGTTATGGGTTGAGTTGGTGATCTTAACAGCTTAATAGGTAGGAATTCTATGATACCAGGTTCAAGGGATATGTTATTTTTCTTTTGGTTGGTTAGTATGTATATGTGTTTAAGTTCTCTGTTTGGTATAGATTAGCATGAGTCTTAAGGACTTGTGGTTACTGTATGGATTTATGGATAGTGAAATGTAATGGTGGATTGTATACATCGATTTTTTTACACTTCAAATTCATTTTTTTATGTAATTATAGAGACCTTATGTTTTATAAATTGCAATTTATTTCAAAATTCAGAGCAATATATATATATATAATATTATTTATTTTATTTAAACTTTTTTTTTTGTTTTTTTTCTCTTAATTTTTCTAACGGCCATATCCGTTAGGAATTTAGAAGTAAGTGTTAAAACACAAACCGTTACAACAATGTTTCTAACGGATAAGAACCGTTAGAAATATTTATTTTTCTAACAGTTTGTTAATTATTCTAACGGTTTATATCCGTTGGAAATACAGACGATTAAATTTCTCACGCACTATTTCTAACGGTTTTACCCCGTTAGAAAAATTATTTGTAATGGATATATCTGTTAGTAAATAGCCTTTTTGGTGTAGTGTATATATATATATATATATATATATATGTTTATTTTCCTATGTGTATTCGGTATTTGTTCGGAAATTCTCATTGAGTCCAAAAGACTCATATAGGTGTTGAAATGCTTGTAGGTACATTCAATCCCGAGCACGATTCTTAAAGTTGGAGTCGATTTCGAGGATCGAGGGATGTGTTCATATGGAAGGCGTGTGGATCTTGTGTGCTATTAATCTATCCATGTGGTTTCACTTATATATATTTTAGTTTTAAAAACTACCATATCGTCTTAGATATCTATTATCGTACTCTTCCACCCTTCAGGAGCTTTTATTAGTAAGAACATATTTAAAAATAATTAGGATTATGATTACCTCTTTTGCCAAAACTTCTATACAATGCTTATTGGCTAGTTATATGTTGTGTTCTGCCCTGATGTTTGATAATATGTATTAAATACCTTCTATTCAGAATTTCATATAAATTTATAGGCACATAAGTCTTTCTGTTACGGTTATTTTGGTAGGTCTTTTGCATCATTTGAATAAGCCATGAATTTATAATGAATTATTTTCCATAACTGTACACATGTAGAGTCATTTTAGGACATGCATCAATATATGAAGTTTTTTATTACTCAAATGAATCCATCTAACTTAGAGTATGTTCATAACTCACTTTTATGCTTTGGTAAAAAAATTGGTAGTGTTTAGAACCGTAGAAAATTTATAAAGACTTTTCAAACTGCACAGTTGCATGTGTTTAAATATTTCTCTCAAATGGCTAATGATATTTTAAAACTGTTTTGAACGAGTCATTTAGACCCATATTTGAGTATGTGGTTAAATTTTCAAATTCTTTTCACAAAGGTATTAAGAGAAATTAATTTTCGAAGTTTTTCTACCTAATTTGTCAGAAATTCCTCTCTTTACTCTTGATAATTTAAATTACTAGTCATGCAAGCCTCTTTCGTGATAGTTGGTTAACTGTATACAGTATGGTAATATGTGGACACTCTTCCTCTGATTTTAAAAGAAAATTTTATGCGTATCTTTCTATTTGTAGAAGTTGATTTTTTAGCATGCCACACTCATTATTTTCTAAAAGTCTTCTCCTAGCATATTCTAAATTACTAAGTGTAATTTTAAAAGGGGTGTCACACAATTATTGTCCGCAACAGTATAATTACTGTTAATGACAGTACAATTATGGTTAACGTTTAGCGGCGGGTGTAAGAAAACGGATAAAAGTTTTAGGAAAAAAAATCAAAAAAAGTCAACATTGGAGACCGGCGGGAAAAAAATAATTTCAGAAAAAAGAAGAAGTCAAAATTGGATTTTTGTGGTCAAAATTGATTAAATTGAGGTTACAATTAAGAATTTGGTGTAAAGGGTTGCGGTAATTTTTTCATATACATTAATTTTTCCTTTATTTATAATAGAGATTAAATGGATGAACTTAATGACAAAAGGGATATAACCCCTGAACCTAGAACAATAAAGATGGTTGGTCGGGGACTTATCACAAAAACCCCATCTATATTATATATAAAATTGGGATACACAATTAAAATTATCCAATTGAAGAAATTGAGTCTACAATCTCTCATTAATTAAAAATAAACCCCAACTTCCATATTAACCATCTAATTATCAATTTATTAAAAAAAAAATCAAAATTGGTTACATTAGCAGGATACACAATCATTTTTTTTTTCTAATTGGTGAAATTATGTCCCATAGTTTTACAATATTTGCCCAATTTCCAACCATTTTCCTAATTTATATTCGATATTGAAATTTGAAAGTTGTAATTAAATAAATAATTATTGTTGATTAATTGCTAATTATATGTTGATGGTTTATACTATGCTACACCGGGTGAAATATACCGAATGGATCATTACTATCCATAAGCACACAAACACACTCACACCCACATCGGTGTGTGTAGATCAACTGTAAAAAATACTCGGTGTAGTATTCACCGGGTGTAGCATAGAAATAACCCTGATTATGGGGGGCCGTTTTTTTACTAGGGTCGTTTTCAAAATTAGTAAACAATATAGGGCGGTTTTGAAGAGTGTAAATAAAATAGGGTTTATTGCCACGCGGCATGGCGACTCCATTAAGTGTCGCCACGTGGCATGGCGACTCCATTTAGTGTTGCCACGTCGCGTGGCGACTTCATTGAATTCATCAGCAGTAGATTTCTTTATTATTTGGGTTTTCAGCAATTATTTTAAGAGTAAAAAGCAGTTTGCCCCTAAACTAAGGGCCGATTTGCACTTTACCCCCCAAACAAAAAAAAATTGCACGTTTTTACCTAAACTCGTTAATTCGTTGCACGGTGCCCCCAGAACTCAATTTTCCGGCAATTCTGTCCGAAAATTTAAAACATGTGCCTTGCACGTGACATTCGCAGGGGTATATTCGTCCATTCACTTACATGCTTTATATTAAATATAAATTAATCTTTAAAAAACAAAAAAAAATATTGTCTTCTTCCCTTCGCCCACCTGCCACCACCCCATCCCTCTCTCTCTCTCTGCCCACACATCACACACACACGCATCTCATCACTCCTGCTTCCAGACTTCATCAATGGAGAATCTCTGCACAATCGCCACCAACTCATGTTTTAATCCATGTTCATTTCCTCTCAAACCCGCCGCAAGACCTCCATTTTCGGCGCCAGAGCTGCTGCGGCCCAGGAAAAAAAATCCCAACGCCCGTTTGCCGTAAAATCCGCTTTGAAATACAACCGGTTTGATTCATCAATTGCTAATGATCTTGGAACCCATGTTCTTAATGTAGATCCCGTTTATGAACTTACCCCTCGTAATCGCCCCCTTCGAAGAATTTTGGAATTTTTTTAAAGGATTTATTAGAGATAACCCCCTTGTTCAGATTTTCTAATGAGGTAGATCCATATAATTTTTCCTTTTTTGAGATACACCCAAATATACCAACTTGGCACAATATATTATTTAATTTCCCTTTAATACCCCTGTTTTATTTTTGAACGGCATTTATTTCCTTAACTACGTGATATGAGGTAGCTGATACGTTGCCTAAAATCACGGAATAAAATTACGTGAGTATATTGGCGGTTTCGTTATTATCAAATCGTGTACAATCGGCTCTGAAGAATTTCTCCATCATTTCATTGTTTTCCATCGGCTTTGAAGAATTTTTCACCGGCGTGGAAGTAGGTTCGGATTTGAGCGTTTCATCGTTGTCCGTCGTTAAGCGAGTATAAACATTTTTTTTTCGGTTTTTTTTTTATGTCTTGTGCAGGGGTTGTTGTGTAATGGTGGTTAGACATTATAACATTTGTGTTGATACGTTGATTCAATTGGTAGTAAAGTAGATCGTTTTTAAAAAAATTACGTCGTCACATATACATCCTTATTTTGTCTGATGATGTTTGTTTGGAAGAGGATTCACAGAGTTGGCAGAGGATGGTTCACACAGTCGGACCAGAGTTGTTTTATATGAGTGTCGTAGTTGGTTTACGCAATAATCGAAATAAATGTCTGGTGTGGTCGAGTTCATGAAGTTTGACCCCGATTCATAGTTAGTTTATTTGTTTACAACAGACGAGTTTAGTGTGCTCGGTAGTACATTGAAACATATTTCGTAGTATTTTTTAATTGATTGTATGGATTATGCATTTTTAAGTTTATTTTTGATGATGTTAATTTATTATCATTCAAATGTATTTGCAGTCTATTGAATCATTTTTTAGTATTCTGCATTTTTAAGTTTGTTTCATGATTTTAGGTTTTTTTCGATGGCGAATTTCGTACGAATTTTGTTGAGGTTTGGTGGGTTGGTTGCTATAAAGAGGTGTTCCAAAGCCATAAGCAACACCTCCACCAGCACTTAGTCCTCCACCACCACCACATCTGACCACCTCCACCTCCAAGACCACCTAGACATCTGTATTAATCGACTATCAGTGTTAAATTAATAAACTATATTACATATTTTACTTGTGCTTTAATATTAATAAACTAAGTGTCATCAACTTGAAAGCAAAGCCCAAATAATTAATCAACTATAGACTTGCTTTATATTTACTAGATATTTTTGTATCAAGAGTATTCATATGTTTTACAACAGAACATCAATGTTCATTTGTATTTTAATATTAATAGACCATGCCAAATTAATACACTATCAATGCCAAAATTAATAGACTATCAATGTTCATTTGTATTTTAATATTAATAGACTATCCCATATCATTTAATAAACTATCCCACTGATATAATTCGACTATGGATCTCGTTAATCGACTATGGGCCGAAGAATCATCAAAACCCTAGATTTGAGAAGTGAGGGCGGCGGATTTGTGTTTTAAAATTAATGGACTATCTCATATCATTTAATAGACTATCCCATATATCTAATTCGACTATGGATTTAGTTATTTGACTATTGGGCTGAAGAATCAACAAAATCCTAAATCTGAGAAGTGATGGCGGCGGATTTGTGTTTTAATATTGAAAGATTATCCCATATGGGACGAAAAATCATCAAAGCCCTAGATTTGAGAAGTGACGGCGACAGATATATGTTTCAATATCAATATACTATTCCGTATCATTTAATAGACTATCCCATAGATCTAATTCGACCATGGATCTCGTTAATCGATTATGGGCCGAAAATATGGGCCGAAGAATCATCAAAACCCTAGATCTGAGAACTGACGGTGGAGGATTTTTGTGTTTTAATATTAATAGACTATCCCATATCATTTAATATACTATCCCATATATCTAATTCGACTATGAATCTCGTTCATCGACTATGGGCCGAAAAATCATCAAAACCCTATATCTGAGAAGTGACGGCGGCGGCCACCAGTGGCCAACGACGATAACAACGACATTGGGCATTTAAGTTACTTGGCTTCACTCCTAAATCGAGTGTCGCACCCTTGGAGGCGGAGGTGGTGCCGGTCGAGGTCTAGGTGGAGGTGACGATCTTGGAGGCGGAGGTGGTGGCGGTGCAGTTAAACAAAAAAATTGACATGGGTTACCATTTCTGGTGGATGTCTGCCCATCAATCGTTGCAACACCACTGATTTAGGGCTCGAATTCGGTATGCGATTAGAGAAGATCTGCAATTATACGAACGTCACAGTCGATTAAACAAAAAACATATCAACATACCGACGGGTGATGATTCAAAAAACGTCGAAGACGTACCAATGCGGGGTTGGTCGGAGTACAGAAAAGTCGTCAATCCACCGTATAGCGTGCTATCGTCGCCGGCGTATAGTGTTATCTGGTTTTTTTCGGAGGTTTTGCATATTTTTGGTAGTGGGTTTGGTGGGGATTGTGTTTTAACGGAAAAATAGGGAGGGATTTGATACAATTTCAAAAGGTAAAGTAACGGGATTTGTGGGATTTGATTGAGGGTACTGATGAAATTTAGTAAAATATGGGTTTTTATCAAAATGGCAAATCTGAGTTTGGATCTACCCCTAATATTTGTAAGACTAAGGGGGTCATATCTAATGGACCCTTTTTTAAATTAGTGTTTGAGATTTTTAGGGATGCATTGGGTTTTTGGGTTTTTTTAATTTTGGAATTTTTTTTTTTGTGCAAGAATGGATGGATTGGATTGGATTTTTTTTATTTTTTATTTTTTGTGTAGGGAAGGTGGGTGATGGATGACAACTTCTTTTTTTATTTTTCTTTTTTTCTTTTTTTTTTTAATATTTATTTGTAGTTAATATTAAAGATGCAAGTGAAGGGACGAATTTACCCCTCAAAATATCACGGGCAAAGCACATGTTTTAACATTCCGGTTAAAATTGCCGGAAAATTGATTTTAGGGGGCACCGTGCAACGAATTAACGAGTTCAGGTAAAAACGTGAATTTTTTTTTTTTGGGGGTAAAGTGCAAATCAACCCTCAGTTTAGGGGGCAAACTGCTTTTTACTCTTTTTTAAATGTTAGAAAAAACATAAAAAAGTGTAAAGAGGGTTTTTTTTTTCCATATAATGGTATGGTTTTTTGTTAACCATTACATATTTATGAGCATGTATAATTCTCAATCATCAAATTCACGCAATAAAAAAAACTGTACAACTTTATAAATACATAAACAATAAATCAAGGGAGTTTTGCCAAATAAAAAAGTCATACAAAATAAGTATTGTTAAAACAATAAAAATAGAAGTTCTACAAAATAAAAGGTCATAAAAAAAGTCACTGCCCATGTCCACCATATTTATTGTTTTGACAATATTTATTTTGTATGACTATTTTAATTGGTAAAACTCCATTTATTTATTATTTACGTATTTTTTAAATTGTACATTTTGTACTGTGTGAATTTGATGATTGAGAATTTTACATGCCCATAAATATGCAATGGTTAAGAAAAAAAAATTCATTATATGAAAAAAAAACCCTCTTTACATTTTTTTTATGTTTTTTCTAACATTAAAAAAATTGCTGGAAATTCGAATAAAAACAAAAATTGACTGTTGTTGAATTCCATGGAGTCGTCACGCCACGTGGCAGCACATAATGGAGTCGCCACGCCGCGTGGCAGCACTAACTTGAGTCGCCATGCAACATGGCGACATACCCTATTTTGTAAGATCTTCCAAACAGGCTTATTTTGTTTACTAATTTTGAAAACGACCCTAGAAAAAAAGCCGCCCCCTGATTATGCTACTAATTTGAATAATTTTCATGATTAATTTATAAAATTTACAATTACAAAAGTATTGCACAGTTAAGTTAGTTGATTTGCCTAATTTATTTGTTTTTACCGTCTACTTCCTTTTCCATCAATGTATACATATGTATATAATAAATAATAAATGAATTTCACCCTCAATTGCTTGACATTTGGCAATTCAATTGGTGACATGTATTCAATTTCATCCCACGTGGCAAATTGATTGGTGAAAATAAATCATGAAAAAACATTTCACCATTTTCCAAAATTAAAGGTAATTAAATATATTTAATTATTTATTAATATATTTATATCATACCACTTATAAATGCTCTAAATATATCAACTTTCTTGGAAATTCTAAGTAAATTTATTTTTGCTTTAATTTTAATAGTAATTAATTTAATTGGAATTTAGTTAAATTCAATTTGAAATATTTCCTTATTATAATTACTTGATTGGTGGTGTTACGGAAATTTTGTATTTTAATTCATAAACTAAAATATTGTAGAAAATCATTTCATATTTGATATATTTTCAATGACCATGACCAGAGAAAATGTCTTTTTTATTTTACTAATTTATTATTATGTATTAATATTATATGTATAAAAGAAAGATACATGTTCGAATTTACTATATTCGAAAATTGGCACTCTTTTTTTTTCTGCCACGTGTACAATAAATACTCTCAATTCTTTACCATATTGAATATTATACTACTTAAATTTCATGTTATTGTTTTAACTTTTCTTTTTTCTTCGTAGGATCCAGTAACAATAAATTTTATGATTGATTTTTTTTTAAATTGTATAGTAATTAAAAATACAAACTTTCCCATGATAATACTAATAAATTGAATAACAAAAGTTAAGATTAATCAACAGATAAAAAATAAACGAATTGATTTTATATATTTCAAAATATAACAATGTTATTCTAAATCTTTGGTATTAAATTCGTTTATTCACTTTATTTAATACCAAAGATTAAGAATATAAATTATTTTGTTTTAAATGTATAATGATCGTATATACATATTATACATTGTACTCCACTAATAAGTATTTCTTTTTTTTTTTGAAAAACCAACGAGCTTATATTAGGCTAAAGATGCCAAATTGAGGGGGG
>NW_012193051.1:586256-627751 GCF_000504015.1 Erythranthe guttata
GGGGGGGGGGGGGGGATCAGACCCTCCAAGTTAGCAAGCTCCAAAGAGTTCGCGAGAGCATAGCTAGCGTATTACAAATACGAGGAACAAAAGCAAAATTACACAAATTAAATGATAGCATAAGAACGCGGTTGTCTTCAAGATAAGCACCAAAAAGGCATAAATCTGAATCTTCATCTTGAAGCGCCATAATGAGTTGTCGACAGTCGCCTTCGAAAATAACTGAATTCCATCATTTGTTCTTCACTTTTTGAATTGCTTTGAGGGCGGCATGAGCTTCTCCTTCGACTGCCTGAACCATCCTGGAAACGATTCAACACTCCACCAAATAGTGTTTCCTTCAGACTCGCAAGCAACCATGGAGACTCTTTAATGTGGACGTGATGTAGGTAGGGCAACATCAAAGTTAACCTTGATAGTTCCGGTAGGTGGGGGGGCTTCAATGCAGTCGAGTGACGAGATTCTTAGGCATAGGAGGGTCGAAACATGCAGACCGGTAGATACTAAGGTATTTTTCGCTCCAACTCCATAATTCACAGCTTTCTATACCCAGATCTCCATGTGCTTCTCGATTGCTTGAGTCCCAAGATTTTCAGTTAATAACCATTGCCAGGCAGAAAAGCTCCTTAGAGATATTCTTCTGTAGTCGGTCCAACCACTATCGAAATGTGGTCGGCTCACTTTCCACTCCGAGATCAAAAGGTTGACATTGCCACCGGTGGCAGACCCTTGCAATAAATTTCGAGATGAGAGCCACACATACCACAAAATGGACTAAAAGTGATGTGGCTGCGGAAGAGGGCAACATTGGTCGGTATAATATCCCCCGCAGCCTGCCAAATAAAGATCTTGATTTTTGGAAGGATACTCAAACTCCAAAGAAATTTCGAACATGATTTGTCTTCGTTGCGGGAGGAATTCCCTGTTGCTTGATTTCCAAAGTCGGTGACATGACGCTGCAGGGTGTTATGATAGCAAGACTTGACTATAAAAAGACCGGAACGAGTAGTGCCACACCAGGCGGTCCTTAGCGTGCGTGCTGCCTATGGGAGTCATGAGGATTCTATTCCTGTCGACTGGCCAGAATGTTGAATTGAGAAGATCCAAATTCCACATGCGCGAGTTGGGAAAAATGAGCTCAGAGAACTTGTCAGGTGTTGCTGATTATATCTCCGAGTATATGAATTGTCACGGGCACCTTCAACCCTTGAAAATTCCAAAAGAGACAACTCATTGGGCTCGGCGCGACTGCGAGGCAGTCTCCGCCGTTGAGCTTGTTTCTTCATCCCTTAAGCCGAGTGTTTGTTGTCTTTTGACACCTCTCATGTCTCCATCGTGTGCCTCTCATTTTGTCCTCGTTTTGTTCTTCTTTGCGATCGAAATCTTTTTCTTCCGAGATGTAGTGGTCGTGGTGAGAGTGGATTATAAATATATAGGTTTTTTTATGAGAGTTACGTCCACTAATTCCAAGGGTACATGGTTTTCTTTTCCTCCATCTAAGCGGTCTTAGTTCATATGTCCTTGGCATCTCCGTCCAAAGTCAAAAATTTCTCCCCCCCTTGGGGTTGAATTCAGGTGCTGGTTCCAGAGAGGCGAGAGGTGTGAGGGGACCGGTTGAAGAGGTGTTCTAAGTTGGTGGTGTGTTACTTCCTGTTGCGCTCTGAGCCATGTTCCATAAGGTAGGGTCTCGCCAGGTTCTTTAAAGCCATCTTTGCAACTCCTTGGACACTTCTGTTCGCCATACCCGAGAATTCCACATAAGAAATAGAAGCTTGGCAGTCGTTCATAGGTTAACTCAAACCAAGTCTTAGCCCCATTAGCTTCGTGGATGAAGAAGCCTCTCTTCAGACTTTGGTCGTGTCAATTTCGATTTTGATCTGCATAGAGCGGGCTATATCAAGATGTTGTATGTTCAACAGCTGGAGAAAAGTTCCCTGACGGTTGCCAATGAGGGTTGCCGTTTCCGCAGATCTATACGCCATCGGAACATTATGAACGCGGACGAAAATCCTCATCATGTTCACTTCCACTTTGTTGACGTCTTCTCCTTCCACTAGGTCATGGAATAAGAGGGCATGCTTATCTAAGAGCCAGGGACAACCCTCCAAAGCATGGGCGTGGTCCAGCCTATGATTGAATCTGATCACGAACTTATTCTTGGACACATGCAGCAGATCACAACCTTTTACTGGTTGTAGAAGGCGGAGGACATTAGCTTTGATCTTGTGGAACGAGATTTCTCTATCGGAGACTACCCGTCCTACCAGCCGCCGCATGAAAGTGGAAACCCTAGGTTGCAGGTTTCCCACATCCAATACCACCCCGTCTTTATCCTCCGAGGTGAGAGTGAATTGTTTCGCTATGGAATTTTTAGCCCTTCTATCAAGATTTGAGAAATATGATTGAGAGAGGGGAGTATCGAACACAAGAGCACAAACTCAGCATTGCCAGATCTGAGAAAAGAAAACAATGGTGGGCGGGGGAATAGGTTAAGGGGAGAAAAACAAAAAATAAGCGGATGCCACAAAGAGAAAATAACTGATGTAGCAAAAAAAAAAAAGTAAACTACAAAACACACAACTAAAACGGCACAGTGAATTAGAACATAAAAGAATGTGCGATCGAATCTTTGGCATACCAAGCAATAAAAATCCTAGTGCATTCACACAGAGAGGGGTTGATGGTAATCGGATGAAACAACCTCTTATTGAGAGAGAAGGTTGCCTTTCATTGAGAGAGAATTATTTTCCTCCACTAAATATAACTCTGATAAATATAATTAAGTACATAACTAGAGAAACTCCAACCCAAAAGTATCAAAATGAGTTTGCAAATATTTATGTGATATTTGATATTTTATTTTGATATTTATCTAGATGTATTTGCTCCGACTATAGCCATTAAACGGTTGTTAACTAAAAATAATTAAATTGATTTATATATCTAATTCCCACATTTTATTTTCTAAATCGACACTGAGGTGATTAAATTCATAACTCATGTTTGATATTTTATTATGCATGATGTATTTTTACATTCCAAAAGATGAAATGTCAAGATACAATCCTCATTTCATAAGTTCATAATCCTTACGGAAATGAATCTCAAATCTCAAATCATAATTACTATTACCTTAAAATATGTTATTTACAATCTTGTTTCAATCAAAACTATCTACAAGTTGCACATAGCTGATCATATTCCAAAGCCCTTGAATAAGTTGTTATTTTCTTTAATTAACATCAACTGTGGAAGGAATTTGTTTTTTGAATAAAGTGATTTTGTTTTATTTGAAAATGGGGTAATAAAAACATTTAAAGTCATATCAACAATGTATTCTACCTGTTAATAATTAACATTAGACCATAAGAAGGCCATAAAAGGATTATAGTTACTAAATCAAGAACCTATGTGGTAATTTTTTAATTTTTTTTAATTTTCTTATTTATGAAACATGTTTCAACTGCCAATTTTATAGTTAACAACATGCTTTTTAAATAATTTAAATTTGGGAATAATAGAAAACATAAACCTATGCAATGTAGTATATTTTTTTCTGGGAAACAAAGTAATGAGTAAATAACTAGTTAGATTGGTTCGTACAAATTGTCTATGCCGATAGTATTAACACTCAAGGGCTAGAAGATAACTTTCAACTATGAGATGGAAAGCAACGTATTTATTACCAATTGTGTCTGTTCTAATGTTAAAGAAGAAGCAACACCAAGTTTGGAGTATGCAACGAATTTAGACAACAGAGTATCCCTCAAGCATGACAAAAATGAGAGGAATATGACTAAAAGAGGGGCCTACAAGCAAAAGGAAATATGAGATGCAAGCATTCAAATCTTTTAATAATTTGTTGAGCGATAAATAATACAGGTTTTGTTGTATCTGGTTCAAACAAGTGTATAGGCGAGGTTGGTTATATAGTCCTATCGAACTTGTACACCAATGATTTTGAACAACAAAAAGTCGGCATGTATGGTGACGACCCTCAAAATGGATTTCTACTGCGCAATAGGATGCCTAGAAAATTAATGAAAAAAATATATATATAAAGGGTCTTGTAGTGAATCTTATGCAAGAACTGGGGCGTACCTAAACGTCATAGCAGCAACGCTTGCAAATTAACACATACAAATATATCGATACAAATCTATAATGAGTCTTGTTCCATTCCATAGGCCCCAAACTGGATCTAAATTCCGTAATAGCATAATTGAGCAATTCTCTTTCAAGTGCAACAAATGTGGATGTAGGCCGTTTGCCAAAACGCCATTAAGATAATCCTCATATTCCGCACGTTGCATTTGATCAGTTGTTTTATTGAAACTAATATACTCTTTTAACACGTCCCATGAATCTATCTATTAATAGGTCATTAATCTAATCAACAATTTTTGTTTTTGGAGTGAGGATTGCCCTATCTACCAAAGCATATGGATTTGCCGGAAATTGATGAACAATTTTGTTAGTGAAGGATTGTTCACTTTGGACGACATGAAATCACTACAAACTTGTGAATCCTTCCTTAAAGGGAAAATGACCAAGTCACCCTACAAAGGGAAAATGGAGCGGGCCGAAGGTCTTTTGGATTTGATCCATACATACGTATGTGGTCCACTAAGTGTTAGTGCGAAGGGTGGTTACAACTACTTCGCTACCTTTACCGACGATTTGAAACAATTTGAAACAATTTGAAAAGTTCAAATATTTTAGACACAAAGTAGAGAAACAACTCGGACGAAGTATTAAGAAACTACAATCCGATTGTGGTGGAGAATACTTGAGCATCGAGTTCATTGACTATCTAAAAGAGAATGGATTACAATCTCAATGGACTCAACCTGGAACTCCTCAACTAAATAGATTTTCCGAGCGTCGGAATAGAACCTTGTTGGACATGGTTTGATCTATGATGGGGTTCACCAACTTACCGGCATACTTTTGGGGTCACGCACTTCGCACTACCGTGTATTTGCTGAATAGAGTTAACACCAAAGCATTTAAATCCACACCATACGAACTTTGGCATTCCCTGAAGCCCAACATCAAACAAATTAGGATATGGGGATGTCCCGCTTATGTGCAGCGACTAGTGGGAGATAAGTTGGATAGAAAATCCGACTTATGCTACTTTGTGGGGTATCCCGAGGACTCAATGGGATACGAATTCTATTATGTCAAGGAAGAAAAGACATTTGTTTCGAGAAATGCCACATTTCTAGAAAGGGAGTTTCTATCCGATAGAAAAGGCAGCATGATAGAACATGCAGTAGTACAAGAACCGCAAAGTGAAGTTCAAGCACAAGAACAAGTAATCGAGCCAATACAACAATCCACTAATATACCTCCTGAATCTTCAGTATGCATATCCGAAAGAGTTCGGAAAATGCCTGATAGGTTATTCTTCCTCGAAAATGATGAAGATCATGATAAACTTGGACAAGATCCAAGAACATACAATGAGGATGTATAATATGCGGACATGGGACATTGGCTAAATGCCATGAAATCCGAAATGGACTCCATGTACTCCAACAAGGTGTGGACCTTGGTAGATCCACCTAAGGGAATAGTTCCTATAGGCTGCAAGTGGATCTATAAGAAGAAAATTGGAGTGGATGGAAATGTATCGACCTATAAAGCTAGATTGGTGGTAAAAGGATATACTCAAAGGCAAGGTGCTGACTATGAGGAAACCTTTTCACCAGTTGCAATGCTGAAGTCCATTAGGATTTTGTTGGCCACAGCTGCGTGGTACGACTACGAGATATGGCAAATGGATGTGAATACCGCTTTCCTTAATGGAGACATTGAGGAAGAAATTTACATGGCGCAGCCAGAAGGCTTCATATCTTCCGGGAGTGAGCAAAATGTTTGCAAACTCTAGCGATCCATTTATGGATTGAAAGAAGCATCCCATAGTTGGAACATAAGGTTCGACTCAACTATCAAAGAGTTTGATTTTGAGAAGAACCCGGAGGAACCTTGTGTATACATGAAGGTTAGTGGGAGGGCAGTGATATTTTTGGTGCTTTACGTCGATGTCATTCTACTCATTGGGAATGACGTAGGAATGTTGCAACAGAAAAAAGCTTGGTTGTCCACACGTTTCTCAATGAAGGATTTGGGAGAAGCATCTTACGTATTAGGAATACGCACCTATAGAGATAGAGCAAGAAAGATGCTTGGCTTATCCCAAAGCCTGTACATAGACACCGTTATGAAACGGTTTAGCATGGAAGAATCCAAGAAGGGATTCTTGCCAATGTCCCATGGGGTTCGTCTCTCCAAATCCATGTGTCCTCAGATACCTAGTGAAATCGAGGAGATCAAAAGGACACCTTATGCTTCTACCATAGGAAGCATAATGTATAGCATGATGTGTATTAGACCCGATATTGCGTATGCTGTGAGTGTCACATGTAGATATCAGTCTGACCCCGGTCCAGCTCACTGGAAGGTTGTGAAAGATATCCTCAAGTACTTACGAAGGACTAAGGATATATTTTTGGTCCATGGGGGTGCCGAGTTGAAATTAGAGGGCTTTACCTACTCTAGTTTTCAATCGGATGTGGATGACTCAAACTCGAACTCGGGATTTATATTAAAGTTTAATGGTGGTGCCGTGTGTTGGAAGAGTTCCAAGCAAAGCACGACGGTCGATTCCACTACTGAAGCTGAATATATTGTAGTGTCCGAAGCTGCAAAAGAAGCGACTTGGATAAGGAAATTCATATAAGAGTTGGGTTTCATTTCGTAATGTTAATGATCTAGTACCGTTGTACTATGATAACACCGGAGCCGTGGCGCAAGCTAAGGAGCCGAGATCTCATCAAAAGTCCAAGCATATTTTGTGCAAGTATCATGTGAACTGAGAGATCATTGATAGAGGTGAAGTCAAAGTACGAACGAGTCACCTCGGAAGAGAACGTTGCAGACCCCTTCACGAAGGCTTTACCAAGGTCGGTCCACGAGAAACATCGAGAGTCGATGGGATTACGATTTATGGGTAGTTGGCTTTAGGTCAAGTGGGAGATTGTTACTGAATAAAAAAATAAATTATAAAAATTATATGCAAACCGTAACAATGTAGCACATAGGACATAAGTTGGATTCGTAAACAACATCTGCAAGAAATACATAAAGAAAAAATATTAGTATAGTTCTTCAAATAAATAAAAATATTAAACGGATTTAAACATTCTAAATAAAATTATAATATGATAAATTCATGAAATCAATTGAAAAAAAAATACAAAAAAAAAACCAAAAAAGAGAAAACGAGAAACGAAAAACAAAAACAACTTGAATGAAATGGGAGAAGAAGAATAGTGTAGGGTGAAATACATAGATGGGGGTTTATATAGTTTTTATAATTATATAGTGATTAGGAAAATTTTAGAATTCAAATTTCAGATGACATGATTATAGGTGGAAAAAAAAAGGTACGAAATCAAATCAATTCAATTCGAATGATTTGATTTCTATTGATTAGGAATTGATTTTAAAATATTAAATAAAAATTATGGTTATTGAATATTTTTCTTAATCTAACTATATCAATTAAATCTAATCATCTTAAATAGGTAAAAAATAAAATTCCATATCATAAAATGCATATCCTGATTTTAGAAAATTTTAAAATACATAAAATATGCACACGGTTTTTTTTTTTTTGTATTTTAATATTAATAAAATTATAAATTTCATAATTTATTATTAATATGTTAATTTGAAATCGAATTTTAATGCATTAATAAAATAAATTAATGTAAAATTATAAAACTTTATTAATGAAATATAAATGATTGATTAATGGAATAGTACACAATCGGATGGTATAATTCGTAAAGATTATTAATACTGCATTAATTTAAATTGATATAATTTTCGAATTTATCTATATTAATTTAAATATAATAATATGGGAAAATTATTAATACTACATTAACCTATCTACGCTTTTTTTTACAAACTATTATTTGAAAAATAACCAATAAAAACACACCATTTTGACATATATGATAGATAAAATTTAAAAATCAACAACGTGAAATTAATTCATTAATAATATGGGTGATTATGGAAATTAGGGTTGTTTTTTGAAATTAATAAAACAATGTGGATTCAATCTCCTCAATTAGAAAGTATGGGGCACTTTGCTATAGGTTCCTCTATATTATAATTGATGTGTGTGTAATCCAAGTCAAAATCTAATATTTTAATAAATTAATAATATTTATTATGGCAAAAATACCCTTAATTAAATCAAATCAAATCCCCAAATATCTCTCTATCAAAACAAATTTCCAAACATTTCTCTTCCAAATATTAACTAAAATAAATAAATTAATTCATAACAAAAATATACAATTTATTTTACAAACTCATACTCTAAAAACGCCACCGCAGCCCCACCACCGCCTATGATCCGGGAACTGCGACGCCTATGACTCCGCGAATTGCAAATAGCAAACTGAAAATTAGATTTTATATTATTGAATTGCAAACAACAAAATACCTATAATTTCGTCAAATGCAAACAGCAAACTGAAAAAACAAAATCCATAAATTTGTATTACTGAATTACAAACAAAGAATTACGTATGACTTCGCCAAATGCAAACAGAAAACTTAAGAAAAACATTCAGCAAAACTTGCATTATTGAATTGCAAGCAATAAACTACCTATGACTTGGCCAAATCCAAACAACAAACTGAAAAAAAAAAAAAAAAAAAAATCAGCATCATTAAAAACATCAACCAAAAAATTGTTTATGGAACAATTTGCAAACAACAAAAACATTAAACAAAATATTTGTAAAATGTAACTTAAGACATACCTTGCAAATTGAAACCAGAGGAATCGAATCTCAACATCTAACGCAATTCTTCAAACAGCAAACGGAGTTAAACCAACCTACAAACGGAAATTGCTAACAACAAAAACGATGGGAAGGTTCTACATACGGGAGACACAATGTGAATTTTGGCTATGATTTTGGATTTCTGAATTTTTATTGTCCTCTTTAATTCTTCCACCAAGAAATCATCTCATAATCTAAAAAGATCCCTATTTTTTTCCTTCTCTATAATATTTCTTTATAAGAAAATAAAGAAAAAAAAAAACAGAGAAGCTCGAGAGAGGGTGAAAGGCGTGAGACACAGAGGGAGAAAAAGAGATGCGAGATTAAATATAGGGTGAGAGAAACGTGAGATTGGAGAGAAAAGATATATGAGATTTGCTTTCTTATTAATTGAGGGTAATTAAGTCTATACACTAATTATTTTATTTTATTTATATTATTATTTTCAGTCAAATGACCTATGCCTATATTCATCTAGCAACTAGGATCCCTACCTATATAAGTCCAAAATAAGGGTGTCTAGCAAATTTCCCCTCATATATAATATGATATATATGTGTATATATATATATATATATATATATATATATATATATATATATATATATATATATATATATATATATATATATATATATATATATATATATATATATATATATATATATATATATATATATATATATATATATATATATATATATATATATATATAAATTTAACAAACAGGTTTATAATTAAAAAAAACGAAAATAATAATAAATAAATCAGCGAAAATGATAAATGCAGGACCATAAATGCTGAATGCAGTTTGGCTGAAAATTGCATATAAGGGTAGTATAGTACGTTCGCTTCTCCAGGGGTATGTCAAATGATGATTTGTGCTTGGGTTTATCCCTAGTTTATTTGGTGGCTAGGGGTATGTAAAATAACCACTATAACATATATTATTATTATTATTATATATATATATATATATATATATATATATATATATATATATATACCTTATATATTATACTTAACTTACCTCTTACTTTGGAAACTATCATATACCCTTCTTAATTAACAATGAGTAAATGGCAAATAGGGCCATGACAAGAACACTTAATTAAAAAAAGAACATTCAACTTTTCTGTCTTCCAAATAAATTTAGCTCATTCAAACTTATTTGCAAATAACGAAAACACTTTTACATATACAAAAATTACCTTCAATTCCTTTAAACCCAAATTCAACTCCAATTTCATGATTTACACCCCAATTTAGTCCAATTTCATCAATTAACAAATTTTGACTCGCCACTGCCGATCTCTGGCTTTGACTTTTTTTTTTGAATTCTTTTTTCTTAAAAAAAATTATTTTAATTAATATTACTGTCTTGGCTCCAACAGTAATTTAACTGTCGGAGACAGTAATTTTTTTTTTTGTTTGAATTTTTATTTCTAACAAAAAAAGTTTTTTAATTAATATTACTGTCCTGGCTGCTAAATTACTGTTGGAGACAGTAATTTAACTGTCTGAGAAAAAAAAATTATTTTTTGAAAACCTTTTTTTATTTTCTGAAAAAAATTTCCGGCAGGTCAACTACCAGTCTCCGACGTTGAGTTATTTGTTTTTTTTTTTTTTTTTTTTCCTAAAAATAATTATTTTAATTAATATTACTATCTTGGTTGCGACATTACTATCTCCAACAGTAATTTAACTGTCGGAGATAGTAAGTTAACTGTATTATTTAATTTTATCGTTGACCTGCAATTTTAGTGTCTTCGACCGCGCGTCATATTACTGTCTCAGACCGTAATAGTACTGTCTCCTGCAATAATATTACTGTTTAGGACAGTAATCTTATATATAAGAGAAAGAAATGTTGGGCAACCCTACAATAGTGTTTGTTTAATTATTTATTTTTAATATTTTTTTCTACTAATGTTTTTATTATAATTTTCAACAATTATCAATCTCCTATTTTCCATCAATATATCTCAAATCTTAAGAGATAAAAATAGAAATTCGATTTGTTAAATCTTAATCTATATATTTGGATTATAAATCTTAATATGCAATATTTAAAAAAACTAATGTTATACATAATATGAATAATACTATATTATTAAATTTTACTATGTACTATATTTTCTTATTATGTATTAAATTGATTTTTTTTTTTCACTTTTAAATATAAGTAATATTCATAATATTACTGTCTCAAACAGTAATATTGTTGTTTGTGATAGTAATTTTATTATTTGCTACAACAATATTATTGTTTGGGACAGTAATATTAACAATATTACTCTTTGTGATAGTAATATTGCTGTTTTGGTATTCAATATTACTATTTCAGACAATAACTTTGTTGTTAACACAGTAATTTAGAGAGAAAAAAATGTCAACACGGGAGACCGACGGTCACAGCCGTTTGACCTGCCGGAAAAACAAAAATCAGAAAAATAATTATTTTCTTAAAAAAAATTTATGTTTTTCAAAAAAATATGAAAATCGGGGTTAACGTAATATATTTGTTCAAATTCGGGGTTAACTTGTAATATTGAGGAAGTTAGAGTATAATAGATGAATTTGATAAAAAATATATTATGGAGGGTATTTTAGACGAAACACATAGAAATGAGTTTATTTGTAAGACTGTTTTTCGTCTTGACCTATGTGCATTTAAGTCTTTTGTCATGGGTCTCTTTGCCATTCTCCCATTGACAATTAACTCATTAGACTACTAATGTTGAATATTTTCAAAGTACGACGGGTAACCAGTGATATGTATAATATAGTACAAGGACGAGGATTAAGGTGACAATAAGAGCAAAGTTTCTTTTGGTTATCTTAATTTGCATTAGTTTTGATGATTAACATTAACCATCACAATGTTGATGTGGGTATTGGCATTAGTTTCAATCTCCCAAAAAATAAAATTGGAATTAAAGTGTAAAAAAGAAGAAAATTATATTATTAGTTGACATAAGAAACTATGCAAAGAGGTAAATTTATATAACAATAGATATTTGTCCAAGTTCACCAAACCAAAATGGAATTGCCCATTGCTCCATCCACTATTTCGAAAATAATTTTCCTACTCTCTTTACTTGTCATCACAACAAACGCGCAAAACAATAATCTATATAATTCACTTAGAAAAAAAATTGTTCCTGGCAAAGAGACGTATACGTATGTAAATTGTCGCAATTATTACAAGTCTGCCCTAGTGCAGCTAATTAAAGCGAACACGGTATTTGGAGGTAACAAATTTTGGTAAATGTATCTACTTCTTGCAGAAGAATCGGATCGCCGCCACCTAGAATTAAAAGTGCAATTGATATGTCGGATATTATGTTTAACATTGCTTATGTTGTCATGAAGGAGGCTGATGGCAAGAAAATCTGAATTGAGATTGTTTACATTAAGAACTAGATATTCTATTGCATAAATAAATGTAAACAAAATGCAATATAAATTAGGGGTCTTTACAAATAAGTCCATCAATGGGTACTTATTTATAAAGAGATCAAGACAAAAAACTCATTTACCAATAAGTTCACACATGGTCCAGATTGTTTTAAAGGACTAAAATAACCCCTCATACTTTAATATGCTCCAATTTCATACTTAACTTTATTTAACCTCAATTTGACCCCAAATTTCACAAATTATTCTATTTTGACCCAAAACTTTTTTTTTCTTCTTTTCTATCTTTCTGTAACCTTTTTTCTTCGTTTAAACAACAATGTTACTGTGATTGACAGTAATATTAACTATATTACTGTTAAACACAGTAAAATTAAACTAAACTACAGTTTAACACAATAATATTGCTATATTAATCTCTAGCACAGTAATATTAACATAACAAAACTCATTATTATTGTGTAATAGAGTAATATTACTATGTTGACCGTTCAACAAATGTAAACATAATAAAAAACCAAAAGAATTAATATTACTGTGAGTGATAGTAATATTACTATAACAACAGTAATTTTACCGTCAACCACAGTAATATTACAATAATAGACAGTAATATTATTACGTTACTCCGTGAATAACACAAACACGCAAAAAATCCAAACAAAATAATAATATTGATGCGGTTCACAACAATATTACTATAACAACAGTAATATTACCGTCAACCACAGTAATAGTATTGTGTTTACAGTAATATTACAATAATAGACAGTAATATTATTTGGTTACTCCGTGAATAACTTAAACAAAACAAAAAACCCAAAAAAATAATAATATTGATGTTGTTGACAACAATATTATTGTGTTTACAGTTATTTTACTGTCAACGAAAGTAATATAATAACGTTGACTTGTCAACAAATCAAACAAAATAAAAAAAAAAACAACAAAAAATAAAAAATAATAATATTACATTAATTTACAGTCAACGGCAGCATAATTACATAAATGTATTGTCAATGACAGTACAATTACGTTAATTTACTGTCATTGACAGTATAATTACGTTAATTTACTGTTAGTGACAACACAATTACGGTCGACGTTTAGCGTCGGACGTAAAAAAAAACAAACCAGAAAAAAAAAATACTTAAAAAAACACTAAAAAAAGTCAACGCCGGAGACCGGCGAAAAAATCCGGAAGAAAAGAAAAGAAAAAAGCAAAAAAAAAAAAGTCAACACCGGAGACCGGCGAAAAAATCTGAAAGAAAAAGAAAAAAAAAAGAATTGAAAAGTCAACGCCGAAGACCGGCGTTGACCGGTCTCCGGCGGCAAAAAAAAATTTGTTGAAAAAAAAAAGTTTTGGGTCAAAATTGAATAATTTGTGAAATTTGGGGTCAAATTAAAATTAAATTAAGTTAAAGGATGAAATTGGAGCATATTAAAGTATGCTCCAAAAAAAAGTCAAAATTGAATTTTTGTGGTCAAAATTGGATTTTTGTGGACATAATTGATTAAATTGGGGTTACAATTAAGAATTTGGTATAAATGGTTGATGGTAATATTGGGATATACATGAGTGTTTCCTTTATTTATAATAAATATTAAAGAAATTGACTTATTGGTGAAAGAGATATAGCCCATAAACCTAGAATAATGAACATTCTTGGTTGGAGACTTTATCACAAAAACCCCTATAAATTAATTGCTCATCTTATCCGATCAAAGAATTATACACAACTATGTACAAGTAGTGAAATTAAAATCCACTAAAATTTGCTTAGTTTAGGGAAAAAAATTATGTACATCTTAGTTATACATGCAGATCTACTTAATAATTATATTATGTTGTGTTACATTTTTATACATTTATATGAATTTCAAAAAAAAAATGAAAAATTACTCATGTCTTTTTTGATAAGTAGATAGTTTCCTGTGTAATCCAAACAGACCGAGCAAAACTACGCTTTTGTTATCACATAAAAAGCAAAGTAAAAAGTATAGTTGGAGGACGAGCATGAAGATGACTTTAATAGCAAAGTTTGGTTTTGGTTATCTTGGCATTAGTTTCGACTATAAATTAACATTAATCATGACAATTTGACGGGGTATCAGCATTAATTTCAATATCCCAAAAGAAAAAATTGGAATTTCCCTTAGTTTCAATAAAATCTCAATCAAACAATCAGCCAATTCACCAAACTAATAACAAAGAAAAAAATGGAATTTCCCTTAATTTCTCAATCCAATATTCTGAAAAAAATCATTTTACTAATCTCTTTACTAAGCACCGTCACAGCAAACGCGGAAAACGGTGATATTGATCTATTCTCCGAAGCATGCAGGAGAACGGAAAACACTGAATTATGTTTCTCTCTATTGAAACACGATAACAGGACTAGCAAGGCTACTACACTTCACGATATCGGAGTAGGCACTCTGAGCATGGCGATAGAACAATCAAACTTATCGGTGAAACTTCTAAGGAATTCACTCGGGAAAAAATCTCTCGCTGCTAAAGACAGGCCCCCGTATGTAAAGTGTCGTCAATGTTACACGACTGCCCTTGCGAAGCTAAGTAAAGCACAAACGCAATTTCGGGATAATAAATTTCCGTTCGCAAGAAAAAATGTTGAGAATGCAAAATCTGCAGCTAATGCTTGTGAAGGACTAAGATCGCCGCCACCTGGACTCAAAACTGCAATTGAGGCGTCGAAAATTATGTTAAGCGCTACTTATATCCTCATGCAGGGATAGACGACATGCATGAAGAACTAGATATTCTTTTGCATAAATAATAGAAAATAAAATGCAGTATATATTAATTTGGTGAAAAATGTGTAATGAATTAAAATCCAGTGAAAAATGTGTAATGAATCAGCAACAATTCAATCCATCAATTTATCAAATATAATAACTGTTTATTAGTATTCTTTTAATTTCAGTAAAACAAAAGAAAAAGAAAAAAGAAATCAGCATTCATTTTATCATAAACAATTTCAGCTATGTCTACAATTGTTTCTTCGAATGCACTCATATCTTATAAATCAATTTGGTTTTAAATTTGAAGAACAGAGAAAAAAGAAAAATCTCTTTTGGCCTGTGATCCCAGTCTCTAGTCTTAATTAATAACCTTCTTTTTTCCTATTTAAAAGAGATAAGAAAAATAATTAATATAACTTAAATATAGGGTAAATTACAAACACCCCTGGAGTATGGTCAATTTACAAAAAAAAACCCCTTGTTTGGATAATTACATCTACCCCTCAACTATGGTTTTTTCTCCACCATTATGGTGTCCAATTCAACATAATCATCTAGATTTCGTGGAATGTGCTCTAGTTTGTACTCGTTTTGTGTAAAAATACAGTTTCTGATGCACCACAATCTGATATATGCAAGCCAAAAACCACATATTATGATCATCTTGCTTCAAAATGTAGAGTTCGAATGGGATAAAAAGGGTACAAAAGTGATAATATTCCATATAATCTCGAAGATTCCACTAAATTTGAAGAGTTGAGGGGTGGTTGTAATTATCCAAATAAGAGGGGGGTTTTCGTAATTTGACCACACCTTAGGGGGTGGTTGTAATTTATCCTTAAATATATCTCAGTTAGGTATAAATAAATCCAAAATAAATCGATTAAATCTCAATTAAGGCCCATCTCTAAAAAAAATCTCAATGAAAGCCAACAGAGGAATTATATCAGTTAAATTGCTCCACTATTGAAATATTGATCAAAATTGATTGAGTTGATAGTTTAAATAATTTTTGATTTATTTTGGTTTAAATCAGGCAAAACTATTCTCATCGATAAAACCTCTGCAAATAGAGAGATTAGATGGGGATGCTTATACTGATCACATGAATAGATGCAATATAATCCATAGCTCATTGAGAGATTTTACACATAGAGCATATATTCATGTATTGTGAAGTACTCAGTATAAGTTCCTAGTTTATGTTGTTCGTTTTCAGTCTAAGTTGTCTAGTAGTAGTCTAAGCTCCGCAACTAAGCTGCTGGACAGGAGCGGATCCAGACCCTACTGATAGGGGGCTATAGGACAAAATTAGTAAAAAAAGATAATAATATAAAATAAAAAAGCATTAAAAAAATGACCAAAAAGTTTTTCCTAAGGGGCAGGAGCCCCCCTAAGACACAAGGTGGGCCCCTACTGCCCGGGGAATTTTAAGCAAATTAATAATATTCTGGCGGATTTTTAGCTATACAAGATAGTTTTAATGGAGTTTTAGCCAATTTCACTAATAGAAAAATGGCTTTTTACTACAATTTTTTTTGCTACATTGAAAAGCCGTTACAAAAGGTACATTTTACTACGGGACAAACTAGGAGCTATAGTAAATAATAGGATTTACCGTAGCAAAAAACAATATTTTCTACGGCCGTTTACCATAGCAAAGCTTTTTTCACGTCCGTAATCGTTACGAAAAAAAATCGTAGCAAAATTGTATTAAAAAACTTTTTACTACGGATATGGTATCTTATGCTATGAATTTGTATGGTAGTAAAAAAATATTTTTCTACTAGTATTTTTTGATTGTAAATGCCTAATATAATACTTGCATCTTACTTTGAAGTTATCATATACCTTCCTTAATTAACAGTTAACTCATTTGACTACTAACGGTGATAGTTTTCAAAGTATCAGGGGTAAGGGTACATATGGAATACATAATCAGGGCCGGCCCTGGTGCAGTGCAAGTGGGGCAGCTGCCCAGGGCCCATTATCCTGGGGGGCCCATAATTTTTTTTTTTTAATATATATATGCCTAAACAATTTTGAAGTTGGAAATAGAGGAGGGGCCCAAAATTGATTTCAGCCCAAATTTCAGCCCAAAACACGAAAAAAATAAAAAAATAAAAAAAATAAAAAATAAAAAAGAGAAAGAGACGTTGAAGGGTTTACTGGTGAGAGACCCAAATTTATTTCTTTTTCTTTCCTGCTTAGGGCTTCTACATAGGACTTCTTCAAATTTCTCCATTAATCTTGATTCTTGAGCAATATAATTGTTCAATTCCAACAAACTATCAACTCCTCCAAGGGCATAAGGCATGGGTCAAGATTATTGAGAAGAATTTGCTAATATCAGGTTTTATCCTTCTTTGTTAACTGTTGAATTTTCTTTTTTTTTTTTAGTTTCTTATTTTTGAACTTGGTTGTTGTTTGGGCGTTATTGGCTTGCTTGTTGCAATAAATTTATTGAATCATATATTATAATCATGAAACAACTCTCTGGATTTCAAAAACGAGAAAAAAAGAAAAACGAAGAAGAGGAGGATAAACGTTTAAGAGATTCAATTAAAAAACTTTGGAGTAAGAAGTTCAATGTCACGGTAGAAAATTCAACTCATAATCGAGAGAATGAAAACAATTTGAGTGAAGAATTTTTTGAGAGTGAAAATAATGTGAATGAAGAACTTTTAGAAAATCAAAATAATTCTAATGAAGATGTTAATGAGAATGAAAATGATGTGAATGAAGAACCAAGTTATCTTTTGAATATTTATGACCCAAGAACTTGGGATGGTCTAGATAAAAAAATGAGAGATTTGCTTGTAGAAAATGGTCCTAAAAGAGATGAAAATTTCAAGTTTCCCATGGATAAAGAATCTAGACGTTTTTCCTATACATATTATGTTCAAATGTTACCAAATGGTGAGACTCGCGATAGAAAATGGTTGGTCTACTCAAAGGAGTTAGATAAAGTTTTTTGTTTTTGTTGTAAGTTGTTTAAAGTTATGAACACCAAAAGTACTTTAGCAACCGATGGAGTGAATGATTGGAAACATTTAGGTGCCAAGTTGAAACAACATGAAAATAGCGTAGAGCACCTTACTAATTTAAGAGCTTGTGTTGAACTACAAATGAGATTGAACAAAAATAGCACAATTGATAAAGAATTACAAGAACAAATTAAAAGCAATACAAAACATTGGAAGCATGTTATGTTGAGAATAATTGCCGTTGTTAAATGTCTTGCTACGCATAATTTGGCATTTCGTGGTACACATGAAAAAATTTACGAAGATGGCAATGGCAATTTTTTGGGCATACTTGAAATGATTGCGGAATTTGATCCTATAATGCAAGAACATTTTCGACTAATTCGAGAAAAAAAAATTCATTATCATTTTCTTAGTCATAAGATTCAAAATGAGTTCATGTGTTGCTTAGCCTCAAAAGTCAAAAAAACAATAATTAAAAAAATTAAAGAGGCAAAGTATTTTTCGGTAATTCTTGATTGTACACCGGATGCAAGTCACAAAGAACAAATGACTCTTATAATAAGATGTGTAGACATGTCAAATTCTCCAATTAAAATTGAAGAATATTTTTTAGAGTTTTTGAATGTTGAAGATACAACTGGTTTGGGACTTTTCAATGAATTGCAAGTTATTTTACAATCTTTAGAACTTGATATTGATAATGTGAGGGGGCAAGGCTATGATAATGGCTCTAATATGAAAGGTAAACATCAAGGTGTGCAAAAAAGATTGCTTGATATTAATTCTAGAGCATTTTATATTCCATGTGGTTCTCATTGTCTCAATTTAGTTGTTTGTGATATAGCAAATTCTTGTGTTAGAGCAAAATCATTTTTTGGAGCATGTCAATGCATATACAACGTATTTGCTAATTCTACAAAGAGATGAAATGTTTTGCTTGAGTATGTTGATGAATTAACTTTGAAATCACTGTCTACAACAAGATGGGAAAGTCATATTGAATCTGTAAAAGCAATAAAAACTCAAGCCTCTAAAATTAGAGAAGCTTTGTTTAAGTTGGTAGAAATCAGTGAGGATGCGAAATTAAGTAGAGATGCCGAAACTTTAGCATCCGGTGAACTTTCAAGTTTCGAATTTATTTTAAGTTTGGTGATTTGGCATGATATTTTGCATAAAATTAACTTAGTCAGCAAAAAATTACAATCCGAGGACATGCGTCTTGACATTGCTGTAAAACAATTGGCCGGACTTCTTTCATTTTTTGAATTATATAGAGAAAACGGGTTTGCTTCTGCCATAATTGAGGCAAAAAACATAGCTTACGAACTAGAAGTTGAACCTCTTTTTCATGAGAAACGTAAAATTTGTAGAAAAAGAAACTTCGATGAGGTTTCTAATAATGAAAGAGAAAATCAATCTGCCGAAGAATCTTTTAGAATTGATTATTTTCTTTTTATTGTAGATATTGCTATAGGTCAATTGAAGAGCAGGTTTGAACAATTGCAATACTTTGAATCTATATTTGGTTTCTTATTTGATGTTACGAAATTGATTTCATTGGATGATGGTGATTTGATGAATGCTTGTGTGAAACTTGAAAATGCTTTGAAACATGGTGATGCTTCTTATATTGATGCAAAATGTTTATGTTCAGAATTAGAAGTGTTACGAGTGATGTTACCGAATGAATCATGTGATAGAAGTAAGCCATGGGCCGCTATTCAAATATTAGAGTTTGTAAAAAAGATGGATATGTTTCCACATGTCATGATTGCTTATAGAATATTGTTGACGATACCCGTAACTGTAGCATCTGCCGAGAGAAGCTTTTTAAAATTGAAATTATTAAAATCCTACTTGCGTACCACAATGACCCAAGGTAGAATGAATGCGTTAGCAATTTTATCTATTGAAAAAGATATGTTGGAAAATATTCAATATGATGATATCATTGATGATTTTGCCTCTAAATGTGCAACTCGAAGACATCTTCTATGATTCATCTAACTACTGGTTTATTCTTGTAGGTAATTGGCTACTTGAAGGACAAAATGGTGGCTCTTCGGCTATAAAATTTTAGTTTATAGAAGATAAATAGTTAGTAGATGAACCTTTTCTTTTTTTTGTTTTTTGTAATGATAAACGATCGGGTACTCTTTTTCGTTAATTTATTTTATTAGGGGCACATTTTGTCGTGTTCGCCCAGGGCATTCAGAACTGCAGGGCCGGCCCTGTACATAATACAAGGGACAAACCGTATTTTATAGGATTAGTTCATGAATGAAGAAATATAAGTTGACAAAAAACAAAATTTGCATAGAGGTAAAGTTAAATAACAATAGAGAATAGAGATAATTTTTCTAAACAACTCAACATAAAACACAACCTTCAAAATGGAATTTCCCTTTCCTGCGTCCAATATTCTGAAATTCATTTTCCTACCTCACTTTACTAAGCATCAAAACAAACGCACAAAGCAATAATCTATTCTTCGATATATGTCCGAAAACGAAAAAGCCTAATGCATGTCTCTCTCTTCTGATACATGATAATCGGACTAGTGAAACTACTTCGGTTCACGCTCTCGGAATAGCTAGGCTCTCTAAACATGGCAATCGACCAATCTACATCATCAATGAATCTTCTAGATAACACACTTAGAACAAAATATCTTCGTGAAAAAGAGAAGTATTCGTATGTAAATTGTCGCAATTATTACAAGTCTGCCCTAGTTCATCAACTGTATGTGCACTTCAAAGAGCAATTCATATGTCGGATATTATATTTAACATTGCTTTTGTTGTTGTGAATGAGACTTATTTTCAGCCACATGAAATATAAAATAAATGCTAAGTAAATGACAAATAAAATTCACTGTGAATTAATTGCCCAACTTCTAAGGGAATTATATGAATAATGAATGACCCCGATTTTTACCACCATTACCGCTGACCGTTAACCGCTGTAGATTTTTTTTTCTTTTTTTCGGCATTGTCTTTTTTTAATACCGTTTTTTACGCCGTTCACTGAGATTGTATTCTCGGTTAACAATGCTGACTTTTTTTACTTTTTTTGATTTTTCAGAACTTTTTCCTGTGACTTTTTTCTCCGATCAACACAATATTATTACTGTATAACACAATAATAATATATATTAATATCTAGTATCGTAATATTAAAATTACAAACTTCTAACAAAGTTTTTATCTCGAGGCCTAAATACAATTTAAAGAATTCTAAAATCCATAATTTCTTCCCCTCAATTAGTTTTCGTAGAAATGCTAGTTCATCCAAAATTTCTTCCAAAACAAATACGAAGAAGATGAATTAGGAATGTGCGGAGTAACTTGGAAATGAGATAACCACACTAGTACAACAGTTTTCGGGGCTAACACCGGCCGTTAATTTTTATCTCTTATTTTTGTCTTAAAATTTTTCCGTCATTGAGGTGCATTGACTTTTTTCCCTTTTTCTTTTATTTTGACTTCTTTTATGATATTATTTTTCTCGCTGAGCTTTGACTTTTTTTTGAATTATATTTTCCCACTACTCAACAATTTAAATAAAAATCAAGAAAAAAAATGTCAACGTTGTTAACCCAACATTCAATATCGGTCAACAGCGGCAAAAAAAGATGAATCGAAAAAAGAGTCAACCGAGTTAAAAAGAATGTTAACGTTGGATTAACCGATTTTGAAATTCGGGGTCATTGGTTAAAATTGGATAATTGATGAAATTGGGGTTAAATTATGGTTAGACAAAATATTGGGTGTTTTTAGATTATTTTGAAAGAATACCGGGGTCTTATTGCAATTTTCTCAAAGAAAAACCCTTAATTCAACCTGTTGACTTAATAGTCAAATAGATGAAGGGACTGAATGTGTTAAAATGTGACAACATTAGTGTGTATTTTGTTGACGACGGTTAATGGGGGACCAAAAGTAAAAAAAATGTGCAAACTTGGGGGACCAAAATTGTAATTATCCCGCTGTGACGTCTGATGTTTAGAATTAATTTTTGAATTGTTTGGATAATAAGCCTTATAAGTCAATTTTACTGTTTTTAAGATCCTAAATAAAAAAAAATGAGGTACAAGTACTTAAACAAAATATTATGCAAATTATATTTCCTTTACTTGGTACATTGTCATATCTATATTATCTATTTCATTAATTCAATACAACAACGTAGAACTAAAAAAGTATTAGTGACAAAATATAAAGTATTATTTTTTTTTTTGAGATGATATATAAAGTATTATTGACATAACGATTGTTTGTTTACCGCTTAACAGTTAAATTATATCAAACAATAAATCGATCAAATCTCAATGAAGGCCGCAAAATGAATAATATCAGTTGAAATATGTTAAATTTTATTTCAAATAGAAGGCTAGAAGTTATTATAACATAAAAACAAGACATGGTTTTGAATTGTAAATAATCCATGGAGTTGTAAAAAAATGTATAAATTAAAATTTCAATAACATTAAAAAACCGAACACCCAAAATTTTCTTATATGATAAAAACTGAAAAAAAAAAGAAAAACGAAAACTCGAAATATCATGGTGATGAGGATGCCATCAATAGCAAAATTAACCCTATCCCATTAACTGTTTATTTGCATAAGAACTGCATTAATTAAAAATTTCATCTTATATAGAGTGGATCATAGGATTCATTAGTAATAAAATCTACTTGATGATAAGAAATTTAATTTTTTTGAAGTAAAATCAACATGGATCTCAAGCTAATAATGACACTTCTCACCCTAAATTAACTAAGCCTCACAAAAAACTCTTATGGAGTTATCAATTCGAAAATGTTTCATGCTCCTATTACTCAGCATCACAGCCTATGCTAAACCTACAAAAATTGATGAAAAGCTATTTTCAGATATCTGCTCCAAGACAATTCTCTCTAGAAGATGCGCCTTCAATTTAAAATGTTGACTACCAATAACACATATTCTTCCCTTAAGGAAATGGGAGTAGGCTTTCTCGACATACCAATAAGCTTCGCCGAATTATCAATGAATTTATTTAATAAATTCGTTAAAAAAGATTATATAGCAAAAAAGTTTTATCTGAAGGCCAAGTACGAGATATGTGCCGAAAAATATAAGTTGGCGATGGACAAGTTGAGTGAAGCAAAAGCATTGTTGAAAGCCGGAAAGTTTGCAGAGCGAGAGACAATTTAGAACATGGGTCGAAAGTGCCTACTTATTGTGAGAATTTAACTAGATCAACATCACATGATCTTGTATCTACATATGAGTGGTCAGATTTTTAGTTTGACGTTGCTTTGGCTATTGGGAAAGTGTTGGAACGAAGTACTAGAAAATGAACTATTGTCATGCTTACATAAATATGTCACAAATAAGTAATGAAATGAATATTATTCATGTACGGATTAAATTGTGCTTGAATTAAACGGGAAACAAAAATTAATGCAAAGTTAATCAATATTTTTCTATCTTATTGATCAAAATATTTCTGTCAAATATGCCATTCTTTTTACGACCCTCATTGATTATTTGTTCAAACTCTCAAGTAATTATTATTTTACGTTGTTTTAAGACTTTCATGTTGCATTTAGATTGAAAATTTTGAAATTTTTTTTTTTTCCAAACAACATTTTTTTAAAAAGGAATTTCGAATATACTAAATTGATATATTTAACATGAATATATAAAAAATATATATGCTTAATAAGCAAGCTAAAACAAGACGCTAAGCATATGAATTTTTTTCGATGAATTCAATCGCAAATCAAGGAGCATGTAATGACACATATATTTTATTTAATTACTTTATTACTCACTTGTGCACCTATATAACATTTCATGCAAATATATAAATTCAAGTACGTTCTTCACAGATAAGCAACCACAGTCGGCTTTTTACTAGCTTCCAACTCTTTCATAATTACTAAAGCAATGTTTAAATTAATATCCGACTCTTGATTTTCTTTTGCAACATCATTTTCATTTGTTGAAGCTTCCTTGTGACAATAACTAGGCACTTTTAACACATGTTCCACGATATAACTTGCCGATGAAAAGTTGTTGTCTATCAATTACATTAGACACGCTTGATCTAGCATCTTCCTCGTCCACCTATATTTAACGCGACAACCCTCGTATCTTATCTCGTATCTTATTTTCAGATAAGATCCTTTCTCTAAACATTTTTTTTTCTTGAACACACTCAATGACTCTTCGCCTCTAGTTATGGCTATGTCCAGAAACCCTACTCCTAGATCATCAAGGGTTGATGCTCTACTAGTGAAAGCATGCATTTTTCGTCAGGGTAGAATAACATACTATAGGTCTTGTTAATTTCTTACAGATGTTTAAATTTTATGTTTGTTGTGATGGTGAGTAAAGAGAGCATCAAGAAAATATTTAAATCAATTAAGAAAACGTTAACTCCATTTTGTTGGGTTTAATTTTGTGCAAGGAGTGATTGTTCGAAAAATTATTCGAATCCCTTTAAATAGTTTTTGTGATGAATCTGATTAAAGTTATGTTTAAATTTAGTTGCAAGTATCATACCCTTATGATCCATTTCGATTTACTTAAATATTCTAGAAAAATACTTATAGGGGGCAATTTGCTAAACACCCATGAGCTGTAATTTCCTTTCAAATCAGGACAACCCATATTTTGCAATTTGCTATAACTTCTTTATTCTTTTGATCCGTATGAATCTAAGAAAAAAATAATGTTACTATTCAACATAGGGTTCGCCGGAACGGTGCCGGAACGGCCGGAACGGCCGTTCCGGAACGGGAACGGTGCCCGCCGTTCCGGAATCCCTAACAAAACCGTTCTCTCCCCTTGACGCGGCGGACCACCGAGACGGGCGAGACGTAGCCGGGAAACAGCACCGGAACGGCTCCGGAACGGTCAGACGTAGCCGGGAAACAGCACCTAATTTGCTAGACACCCCTAATTTTGGACTTATATAGGTAGAGATCCTAGTTGCTAGATGAATATAGGCATAGGTCCTTTGACCCAATAAATTAATATAAATAAATTAAAATAATTAGTATATATACACAAATACCCTCAATTAATAAGTAAACAAATCTTATATATTTTCTCTCTCCAATCTCACGTTAATCCCCCTATATTTAATTCCTCATCTATCTCTTCTTCTGCATCTCCATTCTCACGCCTCTCTCTGTGTCTCGTGCTTCTCTTTTCTTTTTCTTTTTCTTTTTCTTTTTTTTAATGAAGAAATATTCTAGAGAGGGAAAAAACAAGGATCTTTTTAGATCATGAGATGATTTCTTGGTGAAATAATTAAAGAGAACAACAAACATCTCCTCCCAAAAAACAAATCAGAAATCCAAAATCATAGTCAAAATTCACATTGTGTCTCCCGTACGTAGAACCTTCCCATCGTTTTTGTTATTAGCAATTTCCGTTTCCAGGTTGGTTTAACTTCGTTTGTTCTTTGAAGAATTGCGTTTGATGTTGAGATTCGATTCCTCTGGTTTACAATTTGCAAGGTATGTCTTAAGTTATATTATACAAACATTTTGTTTAATGTTTTTGTTGTTTGCAAGTTGTTCCATAAACAATTTTTTGGTTAATGTTTTTAATGATGCTAATTTTTTTTTTTTTTTTTCAGTTTGCTGTTTGCATTTGGCCAAGTCATATATGTAGTTTATTGCTTGCAACTCAATAATGCAAGTTTTGTTGAATGTTTTTCTTCAATTTGCTGTTTGCATTTGGCGAAGTTATAGATAATTTTTTGTTTCTAATTCGGTAATACAAATTATGGATTTTTTTTTCAGTTTGCTGTTTGCATTTGGCGAAATCATAGGTACTTTTTTGTTTGCAATTCAATAATATAAAATCTAATTTTAAGTTTGCTATTTGCAGTTCGCGGAGTCATAGGCGTTGCAGTTCCCGAATCATAGGCGGTGGTGGGGCTGCAGTGGCGTTTTTAGAGTATGAGTTTGTAAAATAAATTGTATATTTTTATTATGAATTAATTTATTTGTTTTAGTTAATGTTTGAAAGAGATATGTTTGGAATTTGTTTTGATAGAGAGATTTTTTGGGATTTGATTTGATTTAATTAAGGGTATTTTTGCCATAATAAATATTATTAATTTATTAAAATATTAAATTTTGACTTGGATTTATACACATAAATTATAGTATAGATGGACCTATAGCAAATTGCCCCTATATATATATATATATATATATATATATATATATATATATATATATATAATATTAAAATTTTATTTAACTTTTTTTTGGTTTCAATATTTTGTTACTTAAATATAATTATTTTAATTTGAAATTAATTCATCACATAATATTTTTTACTACAAATAAACATAAATATGTGTTTTTATTTTTGTTTTAATTTTTTTAAATCTAATTTGTGTGTATATATAAGTTTTTTTATTAAAAAAATAAAAGAGGTGAATAAAAAAATTGAATAAAAGAAATGAAAAAAAATTAAAAAAATAAATATAACATTTTATAATTTTAGCATATTATTGTATTCAAATGTTGGTATTAAAAATATATTTGAAATAAATTATAGTTTTTAGCATTTTAATTAAAATTTGTCCGTTCCGGCCGCGACGGAACCGCGACGTTGCAATGGAACTGGAACGACAGTGACCGCGACAACACACTGTTATGTGCCGGCGAACCATGATTCAACATGAAGTATGTAGGAGATTTTCCACAAACACAAAAAGTACGTATTTCTAACAAGTAAAATATATGAACTTGTGATAGTCGGGGTGCTGGATCGACATGAAGTGCTTAATTATTTTACTTCTAAGTTCCTATACACTCACAATTTTTATTTTATCCAAGCGAAGAAATTGAGTTTGGTTTATCATTAATCAAGAAAAGAACAATTAAATGTGTTTAAATTCAATAATAAAAAAAATATGATCTAATATTCCCCTAAATATGCTTCTTATTTTATTTAAAATTTTGAACTCCCCTTTCTAGCAAGCTCAATAATTTTTTTATTATTTCTAATGCTAAATTAATTGGTTCCGGAATTAAACTTGTGGGTTGAAGTAAAAATAAAAAACTTAGGATAAATCGCCTACGCATGTAAGTAGATGGACAAATATTCTTAATTCCAACCATATTTACTTCAAAATCTTTCTAAAAAAGACATTTATCTACCAAAAAAGAAAATACCCATTCATTTTTAAGTTATTTTAATTTCATCCCAAAATCCTAATATAGCATCTGTAGTTATTTAAATATGTATTCAATTAAACATTTAGAGGGGTTTTTACTAATATTGTCTGAATTGGGTGAGAATACGGCCTAATTAAAGCATATATGTGAGTTGGGGGTCTCACTAATTCCCTCGTAAATACAATGATTATGTAAAGTGTAAATCGATAAACAATGTCGTTGGAGTGAGCTGATAAAAGTGGTGTTAAAACAATGTCGTTGAAGTGAGCTGATAAAAGTGGTGTTAAAACAATGTCGTTGAAGTGAGGTGATAAAAGTGGTTTTAAAACAATGTTCACCCATTATAATTTGGTAGAAACAATTTCTTTTTGTTTACTTTTCTTTTTGTTTTCGGAACTTGTAAAGGTTTATAAAGAAGGTTTATAGAGAAGCATATAAGGTGGCACATGAGATAACATCATTGTCTAGATACCGGTCTTTTGAAAGTCACAATATGCCTCTACAAATCAAAAATATTATTCCGGCCAAGATGCGTGCATAATTAAAAAAATATTTTCCCTTCTAAAAAATAAATAAATAAATACATAAATAAATAATCTATTATTGGTATTCTTAACCTATTTTTCAGTATTTGCAACCGAATAATTCCGCATCTGGCTTTCTAAATATTATGCAGATAACAAACATAAACATTTATGTCCTATATTGAAAATGTATCGAAACTTTAGGTAATACCAAAGTTACATATGATGGGAAGGGTCGGTCCTAGGACCCGGGAGGCCTTAGGGGAGGTCGAAAACGGGGGCCTTTTTATCATTGTTCCAAAAATTGGTCGAGGCGGCCGATGAATCGGTCTTTGAGGCGGAGCCGGTCCCAAACCTATACGATTTTAGAGTAAAGTTTTGAAAAATCAGGTTTTTGTAAATGAGGCAGTTTTAGGCGGTTTGAGGCGGGTTGAGGCCGTCCAAGGCGGTCAAACCTTGAAGGCGGCTCAAACTTTGGTGGCAAAAATCTGCCAAAAATGGTGAAAAAAATCAGTTTTTTTCTTTTATTTATTTATTTATTTTACTTATTTTTTATTTTTTTAAATTCAAAATAAAAGTAGGGACTTTAATGAAAAAAAAATGAGTTTATGATTTATTTTGTTTATGTCAATATTATTTGTTTTAAATAACCTAATGATGTATGTCAAGAATGTTAAGAATAAATTTAAAGTCAAAAAATTTGGCTTTTATTAATATTTTATTAAGATATTTATGTATTATGATCTTATTATTATTAAAATTTTATTATGTTATTAAGATATATACAACTATATTTAAATATATTTTTATATGTTTTGAGTATTTATACATAGTATCTAAACATATATTATAATAAAATTCAAAAACTGATTTATTTCCGATTTATCATCGATTAATCACCGCCGCATTGTTAATCGTGAGTCGGTGCCTAACCGCCTCTGACCTAATTACATACTCCAAACTTGTCTCTGCTTCTTCTTTAACATTGGAACAGACACAATAGGTATTAAATACGTTGCTTTCAATCTCACAATTGAAAGTTACCTTCTGGCCCTTTGGTGCTAATATTATCGGCACAGACAATTTATACGAACCAATCTAGTTGTAGTTATTTACTCATTACTTTGTTTCCCAGGAAAATAATATACTGCATTGCATAGGTTTATGTTTTCTATTATTCCCAAATTTAATTTGGTTAAAAAGCATGATGTTAACTATGAAATGGGCAGTTGAAACATGTTTCATAAATATGAAAATTAAAAAAAAAAATTACAACATATGTTCTTAATTTAGTAACTATAATCCTGTTATGGTATTTTTATTGTCAATTGTTGATTATAAACAGGTATAATACATTTTTGATATGCCTATAAATTTTTTTACTACGCCATTTTCAAATAAAACAAAATAACTTTATTCAAAAACAAATTTCTTTCACAGTTGATGTTAATTAAAGAAAATAACAACTTATTCAAGGGCTTTGGAAATAGGATAGGCTCTCTGCAACTTGTAGATAGCTTTGATTGAAACAAGATTGTAAAAACATATTTGAAGGTAGTAGTAATTATGACTTGAGATTTGAGATTCATTTCCGTGAGGATTATTAACTTATGAAATGAAGGTTGTATCTTGACATTTAATCTTTCGGAATGTAAAAATACATCATGCATAATAAAATATCAATCATGAGTTATGAATTTAACCACCCCAATGTCCATATAGAAAATGACATGTGCGAATTAGATATATAAATCAATTTAATTATTTTTAGTTAACAACCATACAGTAAATTCGAACATGTATCTTTCTTTTATACAGATAATATTAATATATAATAATAAATTAGTTAAACAAAAAGACATATTCTCTGGTCATGGTCATTGAAAATATATCAAAAATGATTTATTCTACAATATTTTTTTAATACAAATTCAAGTTTATGAATTAAAATACGAAATTTTGGTAACACCACCGATCATATAATTATAATATGGAAATATTTAAAACTGAACTTAACTAAATTCAAATTAAATTAATTACTGTTAAAATTAAATTAATTACTGTTAAAATTAAATTCAAAAATAAATCTATTTAGAATTTCCAACAAAGTTGATATATTAAGAGCATTTTTTAAGTGGTATAATATTATTATATTAATAAATAATTAAATATATTTATATACTTTTAATTGTGGAAAATTGTGACATGTTTTCTTATAATTTATTTACATCAATCAATTTGCCACATGGGATGAAGTTGAATACATGCTACCAGTTGAAATTGCCAAATGTCCAGCAATTGAGGGTGAAATTCAACTTTTATATTTGTATAGATTGATGGAAAATGAAGTAGATGGTAAAATGAGAAAAATAATTTATTATACAACATTATTAGTACCAGTATGACTATCAGTACCAATATCAGTATTGGTATCAGTATTACTATTAATATAAGTATCAGTATTGATATCAATATTAGTATGAGTATCAGTTTCAGTTAAGGTCCGACGCGGTTGGGCACCACCTCACGATTAATCGGTGTGGCGGTTATTAATCGGCGATAAATCGGAATAAGTCAGTTTTAAAAATTTTATTTAATATATTTGTAGCGTGAGAAAACACAACAATTATATTTTGCAAACAACCAAATACCAATGATTTCGTGAAATGCAAATAGCAAACTGAAAAAAAAAATCCAGAATTTGCATTATTAAATTGCAAACAAAAAATTACTTATGACTTCGCAAAATGCAAACAGCAAACTGAAGAAAAAAATTCAGCCGAATTTTTTTTTGCAGAACTTGCATTATTGAATTGCAAGCAATAAACTACCTATGACTTTATGAAATGCAAACAGCAAACTAAAAAAAAATCATCATCATTAAAAACACCAACAAAAAAATTGTTTGTGAAAAACGTTGTAAACAAGAAAAACATTAAAAAAAGTGTTTGTAAAATGTAACTTAAGACATACCTTGCAAATTGTAAACCAGAGGAAGAGAGATGAGGGATTAAATATAGGGTGAGAGAAACGTGAGATTGGAGAGAGATGATATATGAGATTTATTTTCTTATTAATTGAGGGTGTTTATGTCTACATACTAATTATTTTATTTTATTTATATTATTTTTTGGGTCAGAGGACCTATGCCTATATGCATCTAGGAACTAGAATCTCTACCTATATATGTCCAAAATAAGGGGTGTCTAGCAAATTTCCCCTTATTTAATAGGGCTATTTGACAAACACCCCTCATTGAATTTTGACTTCATGATAAATTCATTTTATTAATTGATATTTGAAATAAGTCCATTTGACTTAAATTATCCGAAATACCCTTGTCAGACTCTCTCTCCAAAATAACTCCTCACAAATCTCACGTTATTTCAGTTTTTGTTATGCCTTTTTTCCCAGAAAAAATATGAATTTTTTATTTTCAATTTTAAAATAAAATATTGATTTTATTTTATTTCAATTTTTTATTTAGTTTATTACTCTTTTCCACCAAGTTTTAAACATATGGTTTTCAACGCCCAATTTGTTTTTTTTTTTCAATTTGTTTTTATTTTTTCCACTAGCTCATCAGAAATTACTACAAATTTATCAAAATCCATTGTAATATTACCGTAAAATTAACATAATCCACTTTAATATTAACATAATCTACAACAAACTTATCGAAATCCACTAAAAACTTATGTAATCCACTACTAACACAACTGAAAAAATAACAAAAAAAAAACGTAGATTCAATATTAAAAAATCCCTATTTGAAACGTAAACCACTACTATGTTCAGAAAAAAGTGTAAAAGACCAGTACACCACTGTTAGAGTAGGTGACCGAAGAGCCAACAAATTGTTGCGCACTGGCAAGATACTAGAACATGTCCACATGGTTTCTTGCAACCCTTGCCTCACACCAGCCGATACCAAGAGCAAGTTGTCTTCGACTACTGGACCCCCGGTTGCTGATCCTACCCTCCATCGCATCCTTGGCGGCACACTACAATACCTCACTTTCACTCGTCCCGACATCTGTTGTGTTGTGCAACAAGTTTATTTATTTATGCATGATCCGAGGGAACCACATACGGCTACTCTCAAGCGTATCCTTCGTTACATTCGTGGAACTCTCGACCACGGTCTTGTCCTCTCTCCCACTCCGGACTTATCTCTTGTCGCTTACTCCAATGCCGATTGGGGTGGATTCGCTAACACTTGTTGTTCAACATCGGGCTATTGCGTCTTCCTGGGCAACAAACTTATCTCTTGGTCTTCCAAACGGCAGGTCATTACTTCTCGGTCTAGTGCAGAGGTTGAATATCGCACTATCACAAATGCCGTCGCGAAAACAACATGGTTACGCAATATCCTTTCTGAGATGCCCTGTCTCCTCTGAAAGCCATCATCATTTGTTGTAACAAAGTCTATGTCGTCTACCTTTCGAGCAATCCTATTCAACACTCTCGCGCGAAACATATGGAAATTGATATCCACTTTGTCCGCGATAAAGTTGCTTTGGGACACGCTTGAGTCCTCCATGTCCCATCTGCCTACCAGTTTGCCGATATCTTCATGAAAGGACTCCTGACCCAACTGTTTTAAGAGTTCGTCTCCAGTTTTGACGTCCTCTCCATTCCATTTTCGATTGCAAGGGTGTATTAGCGTATATTGTAATCTTGGCATGTATATCTCTTAGTTAACCTTGTGTAATTATTTAGGGTTTCCTACATATAACTATATATATCAATGATACACGTGAGAAACACAATTCTCTCTTTCTCCAATTCTATTATTCCTATAATATGTAAGGAATGTCGTCAGAATTATGAGGCGGCCATGAAAAGTTTAGTTGTCGCAAAAACTGCTTGGAACGAAAAGAGGTATCAACTAGCGATATTACTTGTAAGAATGCACTTGGCGCGCCACCATTAATAGGTCAACCTAGACAAGCAAATAAAATAGAGGATATTACTTTCGATATTGCTCTTGTTATATAGCAAAGGAGATGGAGGGCAATAGAAATATGACCGAGAATGCTTAGATTAGTATTAGGAAGAAATATAAGTGTCACTATATGCATAATAAATTTTGATGGAGTTATGATGGATGAATTATACTTTTGTGTTTAATCTCTATCTTTATTTTCAATTTCAATACATTTTTACTTCTTTCATAAACATATGACTACATTTATAACAATATTAATATCTCAATTTATCTTTATAGGGGTTCAAAGTGTATCTAACAATGTAAATAGTAATTACAAATTATTATTATTCGGGAACAAGATAATTATATTGTTAAAATTCTCAAAATTATTACACTAAAAAATGTTTTCTTATAAAAACGTTAACCAGTTAATTTAAAAATTAAAATGATATATATATATATATATATATATATATATATATATATATAACTAAATGTTAGGGATTTTCAAGATTTCTAATTACGATAGACTCTTTGATGCTCAAGAAATTTTTTAAGTTAAAACTTAAATCAATTTCCAAATGTATTAAAGTAAGGGAGTGCCACAATTTTTAAGTTCACTTAGGGCTCCATAAATCTTAGAACCGGCTCTGTCGATACCATAATGAATGTTGACGATAATGACATTGGAAATACTTAATTTAATTTAAGATTGAAATAAATTAATTGATAACCTAAATAAATATTTTTTTAAAAAGTGAATTTATAGTAGAGTGGATATGATGGGATTGAAATTTATTAGGATCTGCTTGGATTAAAGAGGGGATAGAAATAAAATATATTTTAAGCAAACGGTAATAATAATACGTGCTCTTCACAAAATTTCTCAGTTTTTGAGCCCATAAAAAAATCTATATAAAGGGCTCAGATAAATAATTAATTTGCAGCTCAAAACAATTTCATCATACCAAAATGAAACTACCCTTTGCTTCAATGTTACTTATAAAGATTTTCCTTCTCTCTCTACTCAGCATCACAACAAATGCACGCATAAACAGTAAATTGCATTTTGAAATCTGTCCGAAAACAAAGAATCCCGAAAAATGTTTGGAAATTTTGGGTGAAAATCGAAATACTCGTCTGGCTTCTACTCTTCACGGTCTCGGGTTAGGTTCTCTTGCCATGGCAAAAGTCAGATCGAGACTAACAGCTGAAGATTTTAAACATTCGACGGTTCAAACAGATCTAACAAAGGTTAAACCGAAAGATATGGCAATTTATAAGGAATGTCAGCAGAATTACGAGGTGGCCACGAAAAAACTACGCGGGGCATATACTGCATGGATCGCAAAAAAGTATCTGGTAGCAAGAAATAGTATAGAATTTGCGCGCAAGATGCGGATTCCTTGTGAGAAGGCACTAGCTGGAGCATCACAAAATTTCGACAACGATGAGCTTAGACGCAGAGACGATTTGACGGATATTACTACTGACATTGCTCTTGTTATAGCAAATGAGATTGAAGGCAATAAGAAATAAGACTTAGGTTTCTAATATTGGATGAAATAAAAATATTATAAATATGACTATAAGCATAATAAATTGGTGATGGTATGGTGGATGAACGATAGTTTTGTTTCTTACTCTCTATCTTTATTTTTAATTTTATAATACTTTCGTAAACATATGACTGCATTTATTGTTGGGACTCGGACACGTGTACGCAGCGCAAAACAAAAATTCTATGCTATTTAAACAAATTTAAAACACATAAACACATGCCCGATAATTGACATCAATTAATTGCATACCTTTGCGCTTCCAACGAAATTAAAAGACAACATACATGCTTAATTACTTAATCGAAATTACATCAACTAGCATGCTCGCGTTTAAATCAAATAAACATGCTCGCAATAATAAAACAATTTCATGTAGCCACATAAAATCATACAAGTTTCATACTAGAACGAACATATATATTCAATTTAAATAGAACCGAATCTAACGACATTGGATTCGAAGTTTTACCTCTTGAAGCGTGAGGTAGGCGCACTAAACGAAGCTAGATTACCACGGAAACCAATCCGTGCAATCCGGGGCAGCAACGGCGATGCAGCAGCGGCGAAGATCCGAGCTACGGCGGTGCGTGTGGTTCACGCGCTGACTTCGGGCGGCACGTGGAGGTGCGTGCGTCGTCAGCTCGGTAGCTGCTCCTCGATTCTTCGATCCTCGATCTTTCTCCTCTCGGATTTTACCTCGTATACTTCGATCTACTAAATACGTGGCACTAGACACGTAATAGTTAGAAAAACGGAAGAATGGAAAGAAGGAAAGAATTACCAAAGGGATCGGCCAAGGGGTGGCCGATTCCGGCGAGTTGGCGGCGGCGACGGCGGTGGTGGCCGCGGGAGAAGATGGCCGGCAGAGAGAGCGAGCGACTAGGGTTAGGGTTTCGTATATGTTGTTTGTGCAAGACCTATAAATCAAGTATTTATAGTGTCTTTCATAAAAGCCCTAATGGCTTAAGTTGGACCGGGCCCAACAACTTAAGTTTGTTAGTCTTTTATTCTCTCGTTTCTCTCAATTCAATGATCGGAAAATTGTAACGATTATATTTTCGGAATCATTGTAGTGTCCTCGTCATTACGAGTGCCAACTCTTGATTTCCAACTTTCCAAAAGTGGAAACCCTAATTCAGTGCACTTTCTAAATTTAGAAACTTACCGATTTAGAAAGTCCACAAAGATGTTCGCCTATTCTTTTCCTTTTCTTATTCTCATTCATGATTCCAAATTACGAATGTTGGACCGAATCATATTTACTTCCAATCATGCAAAGATAAACCATTTTTACCTTTGACCGTTTATTCAAAGATCTCATGTGCAGGAGCAGTGTGACCCTCGATGGTTCAGGTGTAAGCTAGCCGTGGGCCCACAACCCTTTGTGGTCAAAACTCGTCCCTTAGAGTTACGATTAAGATGAAACTCGTTTCACCTTAATCACCCAACGAATCAAGATTGTCGTCTAGCAACTTAGCGTCATGATTCCCTAGATACAAATGAAGTGCCTGCAAGAACATGAGCTGATGTGTTTTGCCAGATTCGTAGAGATTTGGGTTGTGCGGGGCGGAGCGAAGTCGGAGCTTCGGTGGTGTTGCAACACCGAGATCGGATTTCTTCTTGGTTTCATCTTTTCCAGCCGCCGCCGCCGACGGAAACCCAAATTAGGTTTGCGAGAAGCTAGACCAGCTGATTGATAAACGTGACGGAATCCACAATTTCAAAGGTGTGGAAGGAGAATTTGTTGTTTTAGGGGTTAATTCTAGAGGGAGACAAATAATTGTTGGGAATCGGGCACGTGTACGCAGCGGAAAACAAAAATTTTATGCGATTTAAACAACTTTAAAACACATAAACACATGCCCGACAATATTGAAAACAATTAATTGCGTACCTTTGCGCTTCCAGCGAAAAATAAAAACAAGATACATGCTTAATTATTTAAACCAATTTAAATCAATTAACATGCTCGCATTTAGATCAAATAACATGCTCAAACATACAAACCAATTTCACGTGATCACATAAAATCATACAAGAACGAACATACATATTAGATTTAAATGTAAACGAATCAAGAACAATGAATTCGTGAGTTTACCTCTTGAAGCGTGAGGTAGGAGCACTAAGCAAGACGAGATTGCTACGGAAACCAATCCGTACAATCCGGGGCAGCAGCGGTGCAGCGGCAGCAGCGGCGAGACGGCCACGGCGGCGCGTGTAACTCACGCGCGGACTTTGGACGGCGCGTGGGGTTGCGTGCGGCTTCGGCTCGTGTGCTGCTCCTCGATTCTTCGATCATCGATCTTCCTCCTCTCGGATTTCACCTCGTATAATTTGATCTACTAAACACGTGGCACTAGACACGTAATAGTTAGAAAAACGGAAGAAAAAGGGAAGGAAAGAACTACCGAAAGGGATCGACCAATGGATGGCCGATTCCGGCGACTTTCCGGCGACGGCGGCGGCGGTGGTGGCCGCGGGAGAGAGTGGCCGAGAGAGAGAGAGAGACGGCTAGGGTTAGGGTTAGGTCTTGTGTTTTGTGCAAGACCTATAAATCAAGTATTTATAGTGCCTTGCATAAAACCCTAACGGGCTTAAGTTGGACCGGGCCCAACAGCTTAAGTTCGTTAGTTCTTTTACTTGTTCGTCTCTCTAAATTCAATGATCGGAAAATTGTAACGATTACATTTTCGGACTCATGTTAATTTTCTCGTCATTACTAGTGCCAACTCTCGATTTCCAACTTTCCAAAAGTGGAAACCCTAATTCAGTGCACCTTCTAAATTTGGAAACTTCCTGATTTAGAAAGTTCACTAAAACGTTTGCCTATTCTTTTCATTTTCTTATTCTCATTCATAATTCCAAATTACGAATGTTGGACCCAATCATATTGACTTCCAATCATGCAAAGATAAACTATTTTATCTCTGACCGTTTATTCAAAGATTTGATCATGTGCACAAGCAGTGTGACCCTCAATGGTTCAGGTGTAAGCTAGCCGTGGGACCACAACCCTTTGTGGTCAAAACTCATCCCTTAGAGTTGCGATTAAGATGAAGCTCGTTTCACCTTAATCACCCAACGACTCAAGATTGGCGTCTAGCAACTATGCGTCATGATTCCCTAGATACAAATGAAGTGCCTGCAAGAACCTTCAGATATAGTTAACGTACAGTACGGTCCCTTCAATTCATATGTCCCGATTGAACTAGAGGCATTGGTTCATCGAGACCTCTCTATATGTTGAATGACGGTGTGATCGTTCCAAGTGTTGTAATCGTTACGTGCATGACTTAGAGAATCGAATTCTCTAATCATCACTTAGTCAGCTCTGGCCAGAGACTTAGACACACAGGACATCCAAGACTATTCTAGCGATCGAATCCCCGACTACAATGCACAGACCTCCCACTAGATTTCGGACTGCACGAACACTGGCCCTTGGGATGGTCCTCGGTGGAACTCAAGGACAGGTCACGATACAGCTGGTCCTCTAGTGAAGTCACGGTGATGTCTAGGTCATAAGGACTAATGGTGTACAACTATACCATAGATATCTCTACTCGATTATTGGGAACCACTTAGAGATTTCTAGGGTGAGGGAGTTCAGTGAACTCGTCAACTTACGAGCACCCACTTATGCATGCCGATATCACAATACCGTTTACTGATGAGATGCAGTACATATACACTAAGTGCTAGTCTCTTAATGGGAAAGGCCGATATCCTCATTGGTGGCGTAACCCTTCGACTAGGAACACGTTTAACAGTTATAATACTAAAGTAAATATCTCACGATCCTAACGATCATTTACTCATACTTGTAATAACTGTAAGGACTATATCTATGCTTGTGACAAAGGGACAAAGATATAGAATGCCAAGGTGTTTCATCATTAATACGAATAAAGGTTCGTTTATTACAATAATAAATACGAAAGACCACATCCACGTGTTGGCTTGTTGGTCACCTACTCTAACAATAATGATGATGTGTTTGATAAATGCGGGGACCTCTTATGAAGAATGACAGAAAGCAAGGATGAGCAAGAAAGAAAGGATGAGGAAGAAAAGGTTGGATAGATAACTTTTAGTGACAAAAGTGTAAAAACACTTCAAAACTAATAGAGTTAATGTTTTAACAGTTTTTAACGTTGACCCATAATTTTGAGGGGTTGTTGGTTCACTTTGAAGTTCAGAGAGGTATTTTATACGTTGGGTAGATTAGATAAGTAATTAAAGTGAACTTTACTCTATATAATTTAAGCCGTGTATGTTGGCATGGATGCGATGTCTATAGTATTTTTCGCTTCATGTTCTTGGAATAAATATCAGTTGAGAGTTGTTCTGCTTCAAAACCTCAAGTATCAGATGAAAGTGATTTTGATAAGAATCTGGGATGACAAGGTAAGATTTAAGATTGTAAATAGACATGCATTTGATAGCTTGAAGGATAGTTTTTCGTGTTCAGTTACATTTTTTTTCTCCAATTTAAATAGGTGAAATTTCTAGAACTCCGAGGTAGAACTCTCCTGTGATTATTAGCAATGACATTCAAAATCGAGTTACTACTTTAAAAAATAATAGGAAAATATTGTTGGGACAACAAAATTCTCTTCAAGAGAGGTTCAAATGTCTACATAAGTCCTTTATAACAAACCTTGCAGCTTATGTGGCAACGATAAATGGAGGTGTTGCATGTATCAAATATTTTCGTGACTTGACGAGTATGACTTAGGTGTTTATTGTCCTGATTGCATAAATTATAATATTAGGATATTTGTATGGTTCGATGCCCCTTCACACTGGACTTCATGACATTCAAGGGTTAACAAAGAATTAAACGGCAATAGAGTGTCCATGCATGATACAACAGTGGTCCTTTTAAATGACATTGACTCTCACATTCTTAATGGTATTGTTTCACAACAAAGATCAGGACAAGCATTACATGATGCATATTACATCGTTGGTGTTATAATCGTAATCCTCCAAACTAAAAAGAATGTCAATACAAACTTATTTAAATATCTACATGTGGTTTATGCATTGTAAGTTATTGGAAGGTGGTTTGCAAGTGTTTATTTGAATGGTGTATGCATTCTACAATAATTCGTTCTTCACCCCTCACAAATAGCTAAATCAGCCTCACACTGAAAGTGCACAAGAATGTGTGCAAGTGTTTATAAAAGAACACATATTGGAGAATCTAAAAAATGATCTCAAGCTTTAAACTCTTTGATTAATGAATTGTTGGATAATTACAAATGAATGAGCCTACCCCTATTTATACAACTCCACCTCTTCAATGCATGGTGGTGATCATCTTGATCTAAAGGCTACGATTAATTCCTACGATCTCCTACCAAATATATACAAAGGAAGATTCTCTATGGATCTCTACATTAACGAGAGGATTTTATAAGATATAATAGAATTCTCAACTCATAGGCTTCATTGGGCTCCCTTCGTCTTGGACTCGCTTGATGGGTTAACTCTAACCCCGTGGTTCCAAGCCAAAATTGGCATCCTGTGACATGTTGCTCTTGACATTTAACAAACCAATCTGCATGTGTTTTTGTTTTAAATTTCCTAAAGAATCATCTAAAGAAACACCGGTGCAGTGTGCAAATTTTTACGTAGTTAACTAATGAAAATCCCTGGTTTTGTAGTTATGTTATCAATTTTCTCTTATGTTATTGAGTTCTTATGGTTAGTTCTATAATTGTCCAACACTGTTTTTGTAGTAATTTTGGGTGATATTATTGAGTTCTTGTGGTTACTGAAATGTTAAAATTCTTGTTGTGTATTAATGCATTAAAGGCTAACTAGTTATACAACTTAAACCAGAGCACTTAATTAATAAATTAAAGGGTAAGATAGATTTTCTTGGATAGGTGAAGCTTAAGGTTCATGGCTTAGTACATGATTTTTCCTCTCTATAAAAGTCATATCTTCTTACTTTCATAGGTTGACACATTTTATTGCTCAATTTGGCCCTCACATATGGTTTTATGAACTGCAGTAACCCAGTTAGCTCATTTTTTTGTATATGTAGTTATTCTGCTTGATTATCAATTGTATGACTGTATATTTGTATGTCTCTTGGAAACTCTTTCAATTTCCATGATATAAGTAGTTTCGATCAATTATATGGAGTGGAAAGTGAAAACAATTATGGGAACAATATAACCCTACTACATTTAATTTGCTATGCATCCTTTATCTGTCTATTATACATCAATCTTTTAGTTTTGTTAAGTATTCTGAATATTTCAAACGTATCTACTTGTTTATTAACATGCCAATTAATTTCCTATTACTTTTCAAAGAGACTAACCATGCACCAATCAACATAGCACTAAAAAACTTTTGTCATCTCAAATCTATTATGTTAGCTTTTTTTTTTTTTAAAATCAATTTATACATTTATTAGAAAGACAAAGTTTGTATTTTTTAACATTTTTTCACTCTCTATTTCAACCTCCGTTACTAAATAATTGGGTGAATTAATAATGATTCATTTGGTCATTTTTTAATTTAATAAAAAAATCAATTCATTCCATTAGTGGGTCTTGTGAAAAAGTATGTGCTCAATCCAATTGGTTGTAATTACATTTGTAACACCCCACATCTACATGCAAATTTATTAAATCAAATTTAGAGTAACTTTGCAAGGCTACTTGAATTAGTAATTATATGAATTTATTTGATTATGTGAATTGAGTGAATTATGTGATTAGTGTTGTAAATACTACGGAAAAATGGGTGTTTCTATCCTAATACATGAGAGGTTATAATCTCCATATTTCACTATAGATTCTCAACTTCCCACTACCCCATTATCCCTACACTTTGTAGTGGTTGTTACTCCTATGTAACTCCTTTGTAACTTCCGGTGGATTACACATAAATAAATGAGAACCTCCCCTTCCCTAAACAACCACATTTATCTCTCTATGTTTGTCTCTCTTGTTGTTCATTTGTGTTTTGTCTTTCTCCTCTCTCTATTATTATTATTATTATTATTATTATTATTATTATTATTATTATTATTATTATTATTATTATTATTATTATTATTATTATTATTATTATTATTATTATTATTATTATTATTATTATTATTATTATTATTATTATTATTATTATTATTATTATTATTATTATTATTATTATTATTATTATTATTATTATTATTATTATTATTATTATTATTATTATTA
>NW_012193051.1:635468-665741 GCF_000504015.1 Erythranthe guttata
TATTATTATTATTAATATTATTATTATTAATATTATTATTATTATTAATATTATTATTATTATTATTATTATTATTATTATTATTATTATTATTATTATTATTATTATTATTATTATTATTATTATTATTATTATTATTATTATTATTATTATTATTATTATTATTATTACCATCTATAACCCAGAAATTAAAAAGTTTGTCAAAGGCAATGAAGCAAATCAGTTGCTCAAATATACAAGAAAAACCCAGAAAAGTCCCAACAACGCCTGCGTCACTTCTGGACATGATGGCAACAAGGACAAAGGGCACGAAGTATATTTAACCAAACTGATTCATTCAAGCTCCAACATGACTTAAAATCTTTGAATTTAAAATGACATTATTACCATGTTAGCAGAAACTATATTTAGTCAAGCCATGATCTAGCACATATACAATCTAGCCGACCATATAGGCGGCGGATACTGAAAATAAAGTAATAACAAAATTTAAATACAGAAAATTAAAATACTTACAATGATATAGAAGACCAGTAGCAAACTTTTATTTATCAAACACAAGGTTTTTACAAGAGAGAGGTTTGGGAGAGAGAGTAGGAAAGGCAGAAAACTCGATGCCTTTTCAAAATGAAAGACATGCCTATAAGTAGAGAAATCACGGACATGAAACCCCGGATTTCAAAATAAAAGATAAAACAAAAGGTGATATTTCACCAAACAAATGACTCAGAAGTCAAAAGGTAAACAGTTACCCTAACAAAGAAATGACTCATAAGTCAACAAGGTGATTAGCAATTTGCCCATTATGAAGGACAATAATGCAGCAATTTGCCCATTATGAAGGACAATAATGCTCATACTTTTATTTTTTGTCGTCTCCTTTATTACTTTAAGAGAGAGTCTTTAAACTTTTCAAATGCATTATCAATGTCTGGGAGGTCTTCAATATCATCATCAATATCATCCTCCGGGTCTTGCGCATCTTGCATAGGATTATTTGATTTGGTAAAACTTGAATCGGAGTTCATGGAAGCATCTGATTCTGAACTTCTAATCTGCTTAGATATATCCTTCTTCATTTGCTCGAGGAAAATATCAATGATTTTTTCCTTTGGATAGATCTCAGAATATTTCTGAGCAAAGAGTTTGAAAGGACTAGTATTCTCATCTTCCTCTCGTTTTTCTTGATCATTTCTATAAATGTTGATTTTTTCTTTTATTTTTTCAATGGTTTCGGAGCCAAATATCTCTCCTGTTTCTGTATCTAGGCGCATGAGCTTTTCCCAGAATTTACACATACCAATTCTCCATAAGCATGGAGCACCGTAGTTGGTATAACCAAAAGTTGGTTTCCACTTCCAGATCCATGGAATACCAAATTCAATAAAAAATATGCAGGAAGTTTTTCCTTCAATATATTTCTCTTTATTTTGGATGCTGGGAGAAATGGCTACCCATTCTTTCATAAGGCTGCTGAATTTTTCAGGCAAAATATTTGTTGATGGTCCAAAAATTCTCCACCAAGAAAAAAACCAAGTAGGGATTGGTTTGTGGAAAATATTTTCACATATCTTAATAAACCAAGAATGTCTTTGTTTTTTGTTTTCAAAGTAAAAAGTTTTATAAAAACTTTCTATATAATCAAAATAATTGAATTTAAAATTCGTATTATTTTGGGAGAACATTTCTTTCTCATTTAGGGGAGAAATTCCCCATTCTTCAAAAGATATAATCTTTTTAATAATGATTTTGGAAAAACTATAATTTCCTTTCTCTTTTTCATTTCCTGAAGAAAAATGGTTGATTTCAACACTCTTCATATGAACGAGGATATTTTCATAGAATCCTCTGGGTTTGTATGAACCGTATGTTGGGTTTCGGGCACGCATACGCAGCGGAAAACAAAAATTTATGCGATTTAAACGACTTTAAAACACATAAGAACATGCCCGATAAATTAAATTCAATTAATTGCGTACCTTTGCGCTTCCAGCGAAAACAAAACAACATACATGCTAATAAATTTAACCGTACTTAAATCAATTAACATGCTCGCAATTTAAACCAAATAACATGCTTGCAATGATTAAAAACCGATTACACATAATCACATAAAATCATACAAATACAAGCATGAAATCATAGTTTAAACTAAACCCTAAACGAAACTAGGGTTTCGTAAATTTACCTCTTGACGCGTGAGGTAGGAGCGATTAGCACTTCGTGATTGCTACGGAAACCAATCCGTACAATCGGGGCAGCAGCGGTGCAGCGGCAAGAGCGGCGAGACGGCCACGGCGGCGCGTGAATCTCACGCGCAGAGAAGATGGCTAGCTGCTCTTCCCACTCCTATTGATCCAATCTGTTTGCTGATCTGAAATTACAGCCTTGCTCCGACTTCCGTATCTCCATGCGTATTTACTGGATGAATAATTCCTTCTGGACGATGGTAGATTTATGAGTCGTGAAGCTGCTTTCAAAATTTCACGTCCATCCGATCACCGGTTGATTTATGGCGAATTTTCTCGCTGGACAGCGCAGAAAATCCGAGAGCAGTTTTTCAGAATTGCCTTCTCGCATCTTCGATTCTTCAATCTTCCTCCTCTTGGATTTCACCTCGTATACTTCGATCTACTAAACACGTGGCACTAGACACGTAATAGTCAGAATAACGGAAGAAAAGAAAGAAGGAAAGGAATACCGAAAGAGATCGGCCAACGGATGGCCGATTCCGGCGATTTTCCGGCGACGATGGCGCGGTGGCCGAGGGGAGATGGCCGAGCGTGAGAGAGGGAGCGGCTAGGGTTTTGGACGTGTTGTGTAAGGGCTATAAGTCATGTATTTATAGTCCCTTGCATATAACCCTAGCGGGCTTAAGTTGGACTGGGCCCAACAGCTTAAGCTCGTTAGTTCCTCTACTTGCTCGTATCTCTCAATTCAATGACCGAAAAATTGCAACGATTACATTTTCGGAATCATTATAACTTCCTCGTCATTACGAGTGCCATCTCTCATTTTCCAACTTTCCAAAAGTGGAAACCCTAGTTTAGTGCACTTTCTAAATTTGGAAACATCCCGATTTAGAAAGTTCACTAACATGTTCGCCTATTCTTTTCCTTTTCTTATTCTCATTCGTAATTCCAAATTACGAATGTTGGATTCAATCATATTGACTTCCAATTATGCAAAGATAAACTATTTTATCTCTGACCGTTTATTCAAAGATCTCATGTGCACGAGCAGTGTGACCCTCGATGGTTCAGGTGTAAGCTAGCCGTGGGCCCACAACCCATTGTGGTCAAAACTCGTCCCCTTCGAGTTACGATTAAGATGAAGCTCGTTTCACCTTAATCACCCAACGAATCAAGATTGGCGTCTAGCAACTACGCGTCATGATTCCCTAGATACAAATGAAGTGCCTGCAAGAACCTTCAGATATAGTTAACGTACAGTACGGTCCCTTCGATGCATATGTCCCGATCGAACTAGAGGCATTGGTTCATCGAGACCTCTTTATATGTTCGATGACGGTGCGATCGTTCTAAGTGTTGTAATCCTTACGTGCATGACTTAGAGAATCGAATTCTCTAATCATCACTCAGTCAGCTCTGGCCAGAGACTTAGAATGATTACAAACTTTCAGAACACACAGGACATCCAAGACTATTCTAGCGATCGAATCCCCGACTACAATGCACAGACCTCCCACTAGATTTCGGACTGCACGAACACTGGCCCTTGGGATGGTCCTCGGTGGAACTCAGGGACAGGTCACGATACAGCTGGTCCTCTAGTGAAGTCACGGTGATGTCTAGGTCATAAGGACTAATGGTGTACAACTATACCATAGATATCTCTACTCGATTATTGGGAACCACTTAGAGATTTCTAGGGTGAGGGAGTTCAGTGAACTCGTCAACTTACGAGCACCCACTTATGCATGCCGATATCACAATACCGTTTACTGATGAGATGCAGTTACATACACTAAGTGCTAGTCTTAATGGGAAAGGCCGATATCCTCATTAGTGGCGTAACCCTTCGACTAGGAACACGTTTAACAGTTATAATACTTGAGTAAATATCTCACAATCCTAACGATCAATTACTAGTACTTGTAATAACTGTAAGGACTATATCTATGCTTGTGACAAAGGGACAAAGATATAGAATGCCAAGGTGTTTTATCATTAATACGAATAAAGGTTCGTTTATTACCATAATAAATACGAAAGACCACAGCCAAAAGTTGGCTTGTTGGTCACCTACTCTAACAATCTCCCACTTGACCTAAAGCCAACTACCCATGAATCGCAATCCCATCGACTCTCGATGTTTCTCATGGACCGATCTCGGTAAAGGCTTCGTAAAGGGGTCTGCAACGTTCTCTTCCGAGGTGACTCGTTCTACTTTAACTTCACCTCTATCAATGATCTCTCGGATCACATGATACTTTCTAAGAATATGCTTCGACTTCTGATGAGATCTCGGCTCCCTAGCTTGCGCCAAGGCTCCGGTGTTATCACAGTACAACGGTACTGGATCACTAGCACAAGGAACGACACCCAACTCTTGGATGAACTTCCTTATCCAAGTCCCATCTTTTGAAGTTTCGGACGCTGCAATGTATTCCGCTTCGGTAGTGGAATCGGCCGTTGTGCTTTGCTTGGAACTCTTCCAACACACGGCACCACCATTAAGCGTGAATATAAATCCAGAATTCGACTTTGAGTCGTCCACATCCGATTGAAAACTAGAGTCAGTAAAACCCTCTAATTTCAACTCGGCACCCCCATAGACCAAAAATATATCCTTAGTTCTTCGCAAGTACTTGAGGATATCTTTCACGGCTTTCCAGTGAGCCGGGCCGGGGTTAGACTGATATCTGCTTGTGACACTCACAACATACGCAATATCGGGTCTCGTACATAGCATGCCATACATTATGCTTCCTATGGCAGAAGCATAGGGCGTCCTTTTCATCTCCTCGATTTCACTAGGTGTTTGCGGACACATAGATTTCGAGAGACGAACCCCATGGGACATTGGCAAGAATCCCTTCTTGGATTCTTCCATGCTAAACCGTTTCATAACGGTGTCTATGTACAGGCTTTGGGATAAGCCAAGCATCTTCCTTGCTCTATCTCTATAGATGCGTATTCCGAATACGTAAGATGCTTCTCCCAAATCCTTCATTGAGAAACGTGTGGACAACCATGCTTTCGTTTGTTGCAGCATTCCTACGTCATTCCCAATGAGTAGAATGTCATCAACGTAAAGCACTAAAAATATCACTGCCCTCCCACTAACCTTCTTGTATACACAAGGTTCCTCCGGATTCTTCTCAAAATCAAACTCTTTGATAGTTGAGTCAAACCTAATGTTCCAACTACGGGATGCTTGCTTCAATCCATAAATGGATCGCTGGAGCTTGCAAACCTTTTGCTCACTTCCAGAAGATATGAAGCCTTCCGGCTGCGCCATGTAAATTTCTTCCTCAATATCTCCATTAAGGAAGGCGGTCTTCACATCCATTTACCATATCTCGTAGTCGTACCACGCAGCTATGGCAAGCAAAATCCTAATGGACTTCAGCATCGCGACTGGCGAAAAGGTTTCCTCATAGTCAACACCTTGCCTTTGAGTGTATCCTTTTGCTACCAATCTAGCTTTATAGGTCGATACCTTTCCATCAACTCCAATTTTCTTCTTATAGATCCATTTGCAGCCTATAGGAACAATTCCTTTGGGTGGATCTACCAAGGTCCATACCTTGTTGGAGTACATGGAGTCCATTTCGGATTTCATGGCAGTTAGCCAATGTCCCATGTCCGCATCCGATACGGCCTCATTGTATGTTCTTGGATCTCGTCCAAGATCAACATGATCTTCATCATTTTCGAGGAGGAATAACCTATCCGGCATTTTCCGAACTCTTTCGGATCTACGTACCGTAGGTTCAGGAGGTATATTAGTGGTTTGTTGTATTGGTTCGATTACTTGTTCTTGCGTTTGAACTTCACTTTGTGGTTCTTGAACTACTTCAAGTTCTATCATGCTACCCTTTCTATCGGATAGAAACTCCCTTTCCAAAAAGGTGGCATTTCTTGAAACAAACGTCTTTGCTTCTTTGACATAGTAGAACTCGTATCCCATCGAGTCTTCGGGATACCCCACAAAATAGCACAAGTCGGATTTACTATCCAACTTATCTCCCACTAATCGCTTCACATAAGCGAGACAACCCCATATCCTAATATGTTTGTAATTGGGTTTCCGGGAATGCCAAAGTTCATAAGGTGTGGATTTAACTGCTTTGGTGTTAACTCTATTCAGCAAATACGCGGCAGTACGGAGTGCATGACCCCACAAGTATGCCGGTAAGTTTGTGAACCCCATCATTGATCGAACCATATCTAATAGAGTTCGATTCCGACGTTCGGATAATCCATTAAGTTGAGGAGTTCCCGGTGGAGTCCATTGGGACTGTATCCCATTTTCTTTTAGATAGTCAATGAACTCGATGCTCAAGTATTCCCCACCACGATCGGATCGCAGCTTCTTAATACTTCGTCCGAGTTGCTTTTCTACTTCATGTCTAAAATCTTTGAACCTTTCAAATGTTTCAGACTTGTACTTCATCAAGTACACATACCCATACCTAGAATAATCGTCGGTAAAGGTGGCGAAGTAGTTATATCCACCCTTCGCACTAACACTTAGTGGACCACATACGTCTGTATGGATCAAATCCAAAAGACCCTCGGCTCGTTCCATTTTCCCTTTGTAGGGTGACTTGGTCATTTTCCCTTTAAGGTAAGATTCACAAGTTTGTAGTGATTTCACGTCCTCCAAAGAGAACAATCCTTCACTGACAAAATCGTTCATCCTTCTTAAAGAGACATGACCTAATCTAGCGTGCCAAAGTTGTGCGGGGTTTTGATCTATCTCCTTACGTTTTGCTGATTTTCGCCTTAGGGGCCCCCACTACCTTCACCAACTTTGAACTTGCTGTTTGGGAAGGGAACTCTTTCCTTTATCTTCTTTTGGGAAGAACTCTTCTTTCCAAAAGTAGCAGCAATGAGAACAAACTTCTCTTTCTTAATGGTGGACTCGAAACTGACCAACATGTTCATTAACTCATCCAAGGGAGGATCTAGTTTGTTCATGTTGAAGTTCACTATGAACGATTCATAGGAACTAGGAAGAGACAACAGGATCAAATCCAACGAGAGCTCGGCCGGGAGGGTGACATCAAGATTCACTAGCTTTTCAAGGAGAGTGATCATTTTGAGACAGTGCTCGTGGACCGAAGTCCCTTCGCGCAGTCTCGCCGTGATCAACTCCTTTGTAGCAGCGTACCTCGATGCCCTAATATTCTCACTATACATGCTATCGAGATGAGCCTTTATATCGAAAGCATGCAAGTGAGACTCATATTTCCTCGCAAGCGCGGGCTCCATGGCGGCTATCATATAGCACCTAGCATGAGTGTCATCTTTCTTCCAAACTTCATAAGTTTCCTTTTCAGCATCAGTCGCTGTGGCAGGTATAGTGGCGGGAAGCCTCTCGTTCAAAACATAGAGACGCCCCTCAACAGTTAGCACAAGCTTAAGACTACGCAACCAATCTAGGTAATTAGGGCCATTGAGTTTATTGTCGAGGATTGACATTATGGGATTCTTAGACATGATTATCTGAGACATTATAGAGAAGAGGATTATTAGAGATTCGCGTTAAATGATTGTTACAATTAAATGTTTGGACTTGTGTTATTTAATTGTTCTCCCACTAATTTTATCGAGTTCCACTTCCCTCTAGTAGACAAACGAGAAAACTGATTTTTCTTAGCGGGCTTTAGGTCCAATGGACAAATACAACCCGTAGTTAATCTAGCCCGATTATATTTGCCCAAAGGTAGATCACAATCAATCATATCCACAATATGACCCTAAATTAATTTTCCTCACACTTGATAATGACCTAAGTTAATCTCGCGAATATCAAAATCGTCGTGTGTCAAGTCTAACCTACCAATCAAAGATGCTCATAGAACTTGATTAGCCGACCACGTTAATCCAACATGATTAGCCGACCACGTTAATCCAACATAACCCTTTTCTATGGCTACCTTCATCAATATGTCAATTGAATTACAGCTTACTCTACCATAGCACTCCCCGCTAACACGGCTTACTGCACTACAGCAAAGGGCTACACATAATCCAACCGTTGGCAGAAGGAAAGAAATAACTCAACAGATTGGGTTTTTCTTTATAGCTTGAAATGATTCTTAATTAAAAGAATGAGGGATTTTAGTTAAAGTGTTTTATCTCATCAGAAGGTTTTGGATTGGTCTATGTGATTCCTACATCTATGTTCTCTAAAGGTATATGGAAGCGCATATTGTCCTAAGAGGAACATACGACCTAATTACATAATTAATTACATTAATTAATTATCGAGTTTTTCAAAATAATTATAGAACCTCAACTAGCATAAATCATTCAAATAATGTTGAGGTACTACTAATTAAGTTGAACTATAATCAATATTATATATGTGTTCTATTAATTGAAATCAATTTAACAATTTAAATTAATTAATTAATCTAACACCTATTTACTAAAATAGATGATTGTCGATCCAATTATCTAATTGGGATTAATTGAAAATAATTTTCCAAAAATTAAAATCAATTTGTTTTAAGTTTAATTTTAGAAATAAGAAATGAATTTGTTTTTTTTTTTTTTTTTTTTTTTTTTTTTTTTTTATTTTCAGTGAACCGGTTCGGCCCAACCGGTCTGACCGGTTCGGACCGAAGCGGTCCAGTTCTGTCCGGTCCAGCTGACCCAAATCAGTGGGCCGGGTCAGTCGGACCGGGAACCGGTCTGACCGACCCGAATCCACGTGGATTCGGTCAACTAAATCGCACACAACCATCGAACCGGCCGGTTCGACCGGTTCGATCCAATTAAACAAAAACCGACGTTTTAAAAACAATTTCAGATCCGATTTTCCAATTTTAAACAATTTTAAAGCTGGAAAAATTCAAAACAATATTTCAAAAATATTTTAAACTTACGAAAACCCCCAATTACATAATACAACAATCACTACTTTAATAAATCGAACATGCATAAAATCATAGCATATTATACAACGCAATTAATTGCGCAACGAGCTCTGATACCACTGTTGGGTTTCGGGCACGCATACGCAGCGGAAAACAAAAATTTATGCGATTTAAACGACTTTAAAACACATAAGAACATGCCCGATAAATTAAATTCAATTAATTGCGTACCTTTGCGCTTCCAGCGAAATTAAAACAACAACATGCTTGATTACTTAATCGAAATTAAATCAATTAGCATGCTCGCGTTTAAATCAAATAATCATGCTCGCAATAATAAAACCAATTTCATGTAGACACATAAAGTCATACAAGTTTCTTATTAAAACGAACATGCATATATTAATTTAAACGAAACTAGGGTTTCGTAAATTTACCTCTTGACGCGTGAGGTAGGAGCGATTAGCACTTCGTGATTGCTACGGAAACCAATCCGTACAATCGGGGCAGCAGCGGTGCAGCGGCAAGAGCGGCGAGACGGCCACGGCGGCGCGTGAATCTCACGCGCAGAGAAGATGGCTAGCTGCTCTTCCCACTCCTATTGATCCAATCTGTTTGCTGATCTGAAATTACAGCCTTGCTCCGACTTCCGTATCTCCATGCGTATTTACTGGATGAATAATTCCTTCTGGACGATGGTAGATTTATGAGTCGTGAAGCTGCTTTCAAAATTTCACGTCCATCCGATCACCGGTTGATTTATGGCGAATTTTCTCGCTGGACAGCGCAGAAAATCCGAGAGCAGTTTTTCAGAATTGCCTTCTCGCATCTTCGATTCTTCAATCTTCCTCCTCTTGGATTTCACCTCGTATACTTCGATCTACTAAACACGTGGCACTAGACACGTAATAGTCAGAATAACGGAAGAAAAGAAAGAAGGAAAGGAATACCGAAAGAGATCGGCCAACGGATGGCCGATTCCGGCGATTTTCCGGCGACGATGGCGCGGTGGCCGAGGGGAGATGGCCGAGCGTGAGAGAGGGAGCGGCTAGGGTTTTGGACGTGTTGTGTAAGGGCTATAAGTCATGTATTTATAGTCCCTTGCATATAACCCTAGCGGGCTTAAGTTGGACTGGGCCCAACAGCTTAAGCTCGTTAGTTCCTCTACTTGCTCGTATCTCTCAATTCAATGACCGAAAAATTGCAACGATTACATTTTCGGAATCATTATAACTTCCTCGTCATTACGAGTGCCATCTCTCATTTTCCAACTTTCCAAAAGTGGAAACCCTAGTTTAGTGCACTTTCTAAATTTGGAAACATCCCGATTTAGAAAGTTCACTAACATGTTCGCCTATTCTTTTCCTTTTCTTACTCTCATTCGTAATTCCAAATTACGAATGTTGGATTCAATCATATTGACTTCCAATTATGCAAAGATAAACTATTTTATCTCTGACCGTTTATTCAAAGATCTCATGTGCACGAGCAGTGTGACCCTCGATGGTTCAGGTGTAAGCTAGCCGTGGGCCCACAACCCATTGTGGTCAAAACTCGTCCCCTTCGAGTTACGATTAAGATGAAGCTCGTTTCACCTTAATCACCCAACGAATCAAGATTGGCGTCTAGCAACTACGCGTCATGATTCCCTAGATACAAATGAAGTGCCTGCAAGAACCTTCAGATATAGTTAACGTACAGTACGGTCCCTTCGATGCATATGTCCCGATCGAACTAGAGGCATTGGTTCATCGAGACCTCTTTATATGTTCGATGACGGTGCGATCGTTCTAAGTGTTGTAATCCTTACGTGCATGACTTAGAGAATCGAATTCTCTAATCATCACTTAGTCAGCTCTGGCCAGAGACTTAGAATGATTACAAACTTTCAGAACACACAGGACATCCAAGACTATTCTAGCGATCGAATCCCCGACTACAATGCACAGACCTCCCACTAGATTTCGGACTGCACGAACACTGGCCCTTGGGATGGTCCTCGGTGGAACTCAGGGACAGGTCACGATACAGCTGGTCCTCTAGTGAAGTCACGGTGATGTCTAGGTCATAAGGACTAATGGTGTACAACTATACCATAGATATCTCTACTCGATTATTGGGAACCACTTAGAGATTTCTAGGGTGAGGGAGTTCAGTGAACTCGTCAACTTACGAGCACCCACTTATGCATGCCGATATCACAATACCGTTTACTGATGAGATGCAGTTACATACACTAAGTGCTAGTCTTAATGGGAAAGGCCGATATCCTCATTAGTGGCGTAACCCTTCGACTAGGAACACGTTTAACAGTTATAATACTTGAGTAAATATCTCACAATCCTAACGATCAATTACTAGTACTTGTAATAACTGTAAGGACTATATCTATGCTTGTGACAAAGGGACAAAGATATAGAATGCCAAGGTGTTTTATCATTAATACGAATAAAGGTTCGTTTATTACCATAATAAATACGAAAGACCACAGCCAAAAGTTGGCTTGTTGGTCACCTACTCTAACAATCTCCCACTTGACCTAAAGCCAACTACCCATGAATCGCAATCCCATCGACTCTCGATGTTTCTCATGGACCGATCTCGGTAAAGGCTTCGTAAAGGGGTCTGCAACGTTCTCTTCCGAGGTGACTCGTTATCATCTTTTGCAATATTGGCATACGATGCATGTGAACTTGACTCAAGGATATTACCTTCTTTCTGCTGTTTTTGTTTCAAGAATTCTTGAAACTCATCATGAAGTGGGTCTTTTGTATAACTAGAAGTATTACTTCCGGAAAAGCTTTGAGCTATAAGCTTCTTTTTCCCATGCTGAAGAATAGTGTTGGAGGTATCATTTCTTCCATCGTAATTTAGATTAGGGGGTTTTCCCCTACCACCTCTTCCTCTAGGTGTACTCATTCCTGAAGATTTAGACATGTCAGGTATTCACGAGTTAGGAAGTCAGGGAGATGATTTTCTTCCCCTCGTTTATAAATAATTTGAAAATCAAAAGGTGCTAAATGAGCTTGCCATCTGGCAAACATTTGTTTTGAAACATCATGTTTAAAATCTTTTATAAACATGAACCTTGCAGACTGACAATCTGTTTTAATAATAAATTTCTGATTATATAAATCATCCTGAAATTTAAGAACACTTCTAACAATGGCAAGAATTTCTTTTGCAACAGTGGAATAATTCCTTTGTGCATTATTCCATTTACCAGAATAAAATCTAACAAGATATTCCTGTTTATTTTGGGGATCAATTTGTTTAAGGATTCCTCCAAATCCAATATCAGAAGCATCAGTTTCAATAATTTTTTCCCATTGGGGATTAGCAATCATTAAGCAGGGGAGATTTTTAACCTTTTCTTTAATTTTCCTAATGGCCTCAGTGTGTTTATCAGACCAAGGTAAAGGATTTTTCTTTAACCTATCATAAAGAATAGAAGAGTCTTTATTGAGATTCTCAATATAAGGGGAAATATAATTCAGACTTCCTAAGATTCTTTGTAACTCGGTCTTATCAGTAATAATATCAGGGAATTTTGATGCAAATTCAATGCTTCTTTGGATAGGAATAATATTTCCCTTTTCAATGTTATGACCGAGAAATTTAATTTTTGTTTGGAAAAGAACCATCTTAGGTTTTGAAATGACAAGACCATTTTGTATAACAATCTTTTTGAAAAGATCCAGATGTTTAAAATGATTTTCAATGTCTTTAGAATAGACAAGGATATCATCTATATAGACGATAATAAATTCACTATAGGGGGTAAAAATGTCATTCATAATTTGTTGAAATTCTGAAGGGGCATTTTTTAACCCAAAAGGCATAAGATTCCACTCATAATGTCCAATAGGAACATTAAAAGCGGTCTTATATCTGTCAGATTTATCAATCTGAATTTGCCAAAATCCGGATTTTAAATCAAACTTAGAGAAAACTAGGGCATGGACGAGCCTGTCCAGAAGATCCTTTTTATTAGGGATAGGATGCCTAATCCATTTTAAAACCTTATTAAGGGGTTTATAATTAATAACAAGTCTAGGAACACCTCTTTCTTGTTCAGAATGTTTATTAACATAGAAAGCAGTACAAGACCATGAGGAGTGAGAGGGGGAAATAAGTTTTTTGTCAAGAAGGGATTTTATCTCCTTTTTGCATAACTCCAAATATTCAGAATTCATTTGACAAGGTCTAGCCTTGGTAGGAATATTTTCTTCTTTAAAACTTTCCTCGTAGGGAAGGGAAACAATATGTTTCTTTCTTTCCCAAAAAGCATTTGGAAAGTCATTGCATATTTCAACAGAGAAATTATTTTGGATAGTTTTAATCTTATCCTGTAATTTGGGATTTTTAAGTTTTTCATTAATAGATAAAAAACTAATTTCTTCTTTTAAAGAATTAATATGAAATTCTTTTCTGTCAATATGCTCTTGTAGTTCATTTAGAACTCTTTGTATAGGTTTTGTAATAAACTCAAAAACTATAGGTTTTCCTTCAAAAGTACCTGTGAGACCTTTTGAATTAACAGAAGTCAAAGGATATATCTGATGTAAAAATGGGAGACCAAGAATGAGTTGGCTAGAGATGTCTTTGGCCAAAAGAAAGCTGGAAGGAATACAATTTTTATCCTTACAAATATAGACTTTAGGAAGTTTATAATTTATGTTGAGGGGTTTTCCACCAGCATGTGATAGGGAATGAGAAGTTTTATGAAAATATTTTGTAGGGATAAGACCTTCTTGTATAACATTCAAATCAGCACCACTATCAATCATGGCAATAAATTCTCTTTTATATGTATTATCAATAAGAAGAATAATTCTAGTATACCATTTCTGGGATATGATCATAGTAATCGTGGAAAGATGATTTTTTTCTAGGGATATTTCCTCAAAATTTTCCTGAATAATATTTTTTCCTTTTTCAATATCAGAGATACGATTATTAATGAGAGAATTTTCTCTTTTGAGTACTTTAATATCGTTTTTCAAATTATCAATCTCATATGATAAATCTTGTATAGTAATAGTATTATGATTAGTATATTTATTTTTTAAAAGCTTATTAACTTCTGCCATAGAATAAGATAGATTTGAAGGAGGAACATAATTATCTTCTGCTTCTTTAGAAGTAGAAGGTATATCTTCCATCTGAACAATAATGCTTGTTCTTAAATTTGGATCTTTTATTCTTTTTAAGAATTCTAAAATATTGTTATCAGTGAGGACATTTATATTTAAATCTTTAAATTGTGACACGAGTCTATAAAATTCATCATTATTATCATTGGTGTTATTAATATGATTAATACAAGATTTTCCTTGTTTATAATTCTCACATTCTTCCTCTGAGAAGATGGAGTCATTGTCCATTTTCTTATTAGAGTTTTCGGAAAAATCAGATTCATAGTCTGTTTCAGGATTATCTTCTGACTCAGAATTATAAAATATAATATTATAAATTTCTTCTTTTATGTCATCATTGATATCAAGATTTTTTATTTTTTCTTTGGCCCAGCATTGATTAGCATAATGGCCTGGTTTGCCACATTTGTGACATATTAAAGAAGAGTTTCTTTTAGATTTTTTATTCCTTTTAAAAGGATATCTTTCTCTTTCTTTGTTTTTATATTCTTTTTTAAATTCTTTTCTTTTCTTGAATTTTTGTTTAGGATCTCTCTCTCTTTTTTGGAAGGAGAATTCCTTATTATTCATTTTTGGTATATCCATACCAAATTGGTTGCAAAATTGACCAAGTTGTCTTTTTTCAAGATGATTTTGAGTCTTAATTTGTTGATTTAATTTTAAATCATTACAGAGGGATAATCCTTCTTGAATACATATGCTTATGAGATTTCCATATGTATATGTATCATAGAGGATAGATAAATTATATTTTCTAAGAATTTTCTTAATTCTTTCAGCGAAAAGACTTGGTAGGCCATCAATGAACTTTGCTTTCCAATGACCAGAATTACATTCTGGTAATTCAAAGATTCTGGAAAGAAAAGTATCGTTGTACCATCTAAACTCAGTTAGAGTTTTACATCTTAGATTACTAAGAAGGGTACGTATAGTATCACTATTATCAGTATATCTACCTGTAAAATGTTCAATCATAGTAGTTATCAGAGAATACACAGCATTTTCTACTTGACTACCATTTTCATTTTTAATGGATCCTAAAATATCATTTTTTTGGTTGAGACTTAAATAATTATCCCACCATCCTTTAAGTTGGCCAGTAAAACCAGCTATAATCATTTTGGCAATATTTTTGTCAGTATTATTAGCAGTTTTGCAAACAGTACTATACATGAGCATACGATGTGCAAGAGTAAAAATAGGCTTTTCAGTATTTCCATCAACATTCCATTCATAAATACTTTTCCCATTATAACTATTTGAAATAATATATTCTTGTTCTTCATGAAGAACATCCAAAAGAGTTGGTCGGTTATAATAATATTTATTATGAGTAGGCTTGTCAGCCCATTTCATTTTATTAATCTCATCAATATTATTCGTATCATCATCTAAAGCAGAAATGTTAAAGGCTTTAAATTTTTCTTCTATAAAATTTTCAAGTTGAGAAGCAGAGTTTTTAAATTTAAAGTCTCTGACTTCAGGAGGAGACTGGATGGAAGAAGAAGCAATGGAAACTATATCAGTTTCCTTTCTAGTTTGTATATGAACATCCGGTTTAATTTGATTTATAGCAGAAATTATTCTTTCTACTCTATCTTGTAAAGATATGATTTCTTCACCAATAATAGTTAAATAAAGGTTGGTGAAGTTTTGTTTTTCAAAAAGTTGATTTATATGTCTTGTAGTAATTTGAAGCATATCATTTTCAAGTAATTTTGAAAAAGCAGTAAAATTAATTTGTTTGTTATTCTTTTCTATTTGAAAAGCTGATTGCGGAGGAAAAACAGATTTTTGTATTTGTCCTGTTTGAAGCTTATAATCTCTTTCAATAACATAAATGTATTCTTTGACAAATGTATTAAAGAACCAAGGAACATAATATATAATTTCATTATGCTTTTCACAGAATTCATAAAAACTATTAATTAAGTATTCAAACTCTTCTTTAGAGAAATTTTTGAAATACCATAATCTAAATTCATCCCATTTGGGATCATAAAATTCTTCATTGATCTGTGCTCTTGCACTAGATCCTTTAGCAAAATTGATTTTTGGGTTTAAATCCATAAATTATATTGTGAAATTCATATCTGATAATGTATCAGTTTCTTTAATATTGTGAACAATATTATTTCTGTTTATTATAATTTCATCAATATGACTTTCTTTTTCAGATCTCATATCTTCCCTTAGACAAGAAGTAGAAGCTCTAGAAGTTTGTGGAATTTCCACATTATAGTCAAAAGGTGAAATGTATGAATGACTCGAACTAGATCTATGAAGAGAAGGCAAATATTTTTGCCGATTTTCAAATTGTATGTGTACAGATCCTTCATTAGTCTGAACAATATTTTGAAACCTATCATTTATTATAGGATTTCTAGGAATAGCTTGTTCAATAACCCAATTATCTGGAAAAACAATTTCTTCCCATTTGATAGATCTTCGAGTTGTAATCTTAGATTTATTGAAATTGGTTTCTATTAGAATAGTTTCATTGGAATTTTTATCAACTCTTTTACACATAGGATTTAAAGTAAAAAGAGGTTTATAATAAATTCTATAACAAATACATATGACTTCTGTTCCTTGTATATAATAATACCCATGTGTTTTAACATTTAAAGTTAAAGCATCTAAGATGTTTACATCTGAAAGAGATAAAGAAAGATTAGGATAAACATCAAAGTAGACTGGGCCATGTGCCAGACTGGATTGTATAATTCCCATAAGGGACTGTTTCCAATTTAGATTCCTGCCATCTCTAAGAGTAGCAAGGAAACTTTCAGGTAATCCTTCAAGAGTTAATGGTCTGAAGGCAATTTGAACACATCCTATATGAAGAAATTTATGGAATTTAAAAGGAATTAAGTCACTTTTATTAAGTAGTCTTATAACCATTTCTTCATCATGAAGAGGAACTGATGATTCAGTTGTTTTAACAATTTGTCTAAGACCTATTTTTTCAAAGGTTCCTAATTTGTAAACCAATTTTGGTTCGATTTTAGGGATAGTCCACTTATTAAGTAGATCCAGGTTATCTGGAATGTCATAATCTTCAATTATTATTATTATTATTATTATTATTATTATTATTATTATTATTATTATTATTATTATTATTATTATTATTATTATTATTATTATTATTATTATTATTATTATTTACGTTCTTATGTATTTCCATCATTACAAGCCATAGATCTAGATTAAATAGGCTATTATACAACACGTTATTAGCACGAAGTACTCGCCGTTATTGTGGAAAGACAATCGTTCGTGGGGCGAGGATACTCGAAGAATTCGAGGTGCTCGTGGAAAGGTAATTGTCCGTGGGATGGGGTTACTTGGAGAACTTGTCATCCTGTTTGTATGTGAAACGGTAATCCCGGAAGAATGTATAATATTCTTCGTAATATTTGGTTTTAAGCGTTTCAAATAAACTTTAATCTCCTTGCAATTTTGACTTCCTAAGAAATGCATGATAGATCTATTTAACGGCATGAAATATATGATTTATATGTTTATATTCAATTCATTACTTCATTTATACCATAGATCATTTGAAAATATGATTGGATTGGTAATCTCTTTTCTATGAATAGTTTTATTAAAATGTCTTCCTATTCATATAATAATTGCTTTGTGCATGTGATCAAATGATATCTTATTATTGGGTAAAAGTATTACATGTTGAAGTATGAAATATTGTCATGAATTTGGCCGTCTGAATCACGCTATATGATTCTCTGTATTTTGTTATATATGATGATGTCAATGTTTAATATTCAAAGTGATGAAATCTGGTGATACATTCTTTTGTCTCATGCTCTCTACGTATTATCGCTTATGCACAATGTGATTGTATGCATTTTGCATTATGGATCTATTTAGTTATTTGGTAAATAACTATCTCATTTATTTCAAATTAGTTCATGGAATTTGTATGAGTTATAATATATACATGATAATTATGATTTATATCACGGCAAGTTATACGGTTTTGATTATCTTTTATAACAATACTATTGAGCATGCTATGTCCTTGATGTTTGGCAAATTTTCATTGTCTTGATTGCATGAAATCCATGAATGTATATGAACATGTGGTGTATGAATTACTAGACAAGAAGTTCTGATAAGTTAAAATATTCATGAAATTGTTCATGGAGGTTATAGTTCCATAAAACACTAATACTTCATACTATAATTGATTCAAGACGAAACACACGAGGAAGCTCGAGTCCACCCATCTTAATGTATCTGGTGAAAATTGTATGAGGTGAAAAAATAGATGTTCAGATCCACCTGCTCAGTATGAAATAGATAATAGTTGTCGAACGCAATTTTCTAAGCAAAGTCCAACAGAGTGAAGCTATGATTGTGATCAAGAGATACTTAGATGAAGTCCTTTGTTCTGACTATATTCATCAATAGAAATCCTCATAAATTATGGATTATAATCGCTAATCGTTTTGATCACCAATAGACTATACTATTGCCTGAAGCAAGGAACATGTGTATTTTATCATAGTTCATGTAAAATCAGAATCATATTAAAAATATTGATACATGCTATATATGTAGCGGATATGGACATTGGTCGCGAACCTGTAGTGCGATGAACGTCGTTGCTGGAGTTGTAAATAATAATGCACCAACATATACTAGTCTGATATAGAGAACGTTCTCAATGTGGAGCCCGTTGCCCAACACCATACTTCGGCACATCTAACCAAATGAATCATACTAGGATATGATTGAACTTTTGATTTCCTGGAATATGCATTATTTTCATTTTATGTCTCTAGTTTATCTGTATATTGAATTCAATCATCTTATTTCATATTCTCATGTTATAAACCATATTCGTATGATCATATATTTATGTGACTATATGTTTTTAAATTAGATATTATGATTCATTGATTTTTACTAGTTGAATTTTAATTAGTAGCTGAAGAACCGAAAATATGTGATTACACTATATAACTCTCTAGACATGACACGTGGGGATAAATGTCTGGCTGATAGTGCTACTACACATACTATCCTTAGAGATAAGTCGTATTTTATTAATTTCATGTCTGGCATTAGCAAAGACCTCTTTTATAACTAAATGAGGCAAATGTAGTTTCGATAGATGGTTATGGTAATGTCCACATTATGTTATCACATGGCACAACTATTGCCATTAAAGTAGCTTTTTTTCCTCTACGTTCCAGTACAAGGTTGTTGAGGTGATGGTTATTATGTTGAAACCATTGTAGAAAATAAATCGAATATATGTGCATCACATCTAACATTTACAACCAGAAGCGTACATGGGAAAATTAGAGGAATTCCCGACACGGTTATGTAGAACCACAATTTGAATGCTTGAAGCATGAGTTGTCGGTTGCTCAAAATCAAGTAATTTGATTATTATGTTCAACATATGCACATACATATAATGATTCAATTAATTTCTTGTAGGTAATCCAAGAAGATATATGTGGAATATGTCTCACCATTTATAACTTCAATTTAGAACCTTAGACGTGCGACCTCTTACCAGCTCAAATTGCAGACTTTCACTTTGATGAGACTTTCTTCCGGCCTTTATGGGGAGGAAAGAATGTCCACACTAACGTTCCTGAAGAACGGCGTGAAGTCGTGTGGGACGACCCCACCGTGTCTCATCAAGATCCCCTACGTCAGAGAATTGGCATATAGATTAATAGATCATTCACACTAACGTTCCTGAACAACGTCGTCAAGTCGTGAATGTCAACACTAGTGTTCCTGAAGAACAACGTGAAGTCGTGTGTGACGAATAATGTCAGACTCATTCTCTGGTTTGAAAAAGTGACGAGGTCTCTGTTAGTGTAGGTAACCGAAAAGCCAACTAATTGTTGTGTTTTCTCATGCTACTCATAAATAATTTATTTCGTATTAATGATAAAACCCCCTTTTGGCATTCTATATCTTTGTCCCTTGCATAAGCATAGATGTAGTCCTTACAGCTACTTAATTACTATAAATAGATCTAGTAGAATCGTGAGATTATTTATTTAATTATAGTAGCTGTTAAACAAAGTTCCTAGTCAACGGGTTAGGCCACTGATGAGGAAATCGGTCTTTCCCATCCGAGACTAGCACTTAGTGTATGTGTACTGCGTCTCATCAGTCAACGGTGTTATGACATCGACATACATAAGTGGGTGCTCATAAGTTGATGAGTTCACTGAACTCCCTCAATCTAGAGATCTCTAAGTGGCTCCCAATAATCGAGTAATGGTTTCTATGATATAGTTGTACACCATTAATCCTTAAGACCCAGACATCACCGTGACTTCACTAGAGGACCAGCTGTATCGTGACATGTCCCTGAGGTCAACCAAGGACTGCCCGAAGGACCAGTGTTCGTGCAGTCGAAATCTAGTGGGTAGGTATGTGCATTGTAGTAGGGGATTCGATCGGTTGATCAGTCATGGATATCCTGTATGTTCTTGCGATTTATAATCCGTGAAGTATGTGGCCACAGCTGAAAGTGTCGCGATTAGAGAAATATGTTTCTCTAAGTAAAACACGAACGAATTATATAATCAAGGACGTCCATACAGTTATTGAACTCATAAAGAGGTCTCGACGAACCAATGCCTCTATATATGTATCGAAGGGATCATACTGTAGGTTAACTGTATCACAAGGCTCTTGCAGGAACTTCATTTATATCTAGGGAATCATGACGCATAGTTGCTAGACGCCAATTTTGATTCGTTGGGCAGTTAATTTGAAACTATCCTCAACTTAATTATAACTCTAGGGACGAGTTTAAACCACAATGGGTTGTGGGCCCACGGCTAGCTTACACCTGAACCATCGAGGGTCACACTGCTCGTGTACTTGAGATCCTTAATGCAACAAGCTAAGATTAATTAGTTAATCTTAGTGTAGTTGGAAGTCAATATGATTTATTCCAACATTCGTAATTGTTAATTACGGATGTGAATAAGTAGAGGAAAAGAATCCGACGGAAATTTAGTGAACTTTCTATATTGGGAAGTTTCCCGATTTGGCAAGTCCTAAATTAGGGTTTCCAATTTCGGAAATTGGTAAATTGCAAAGTGGTACTCGTATCGACGATAATTTGTGCTCATTGTCAAAATATAATATTTTTGTGAGCATTCGTTTGTGAGAAACGAGCCGAGAAAGAGAGTGGACTTAAGTTGTTGGGCCTTGCACAACTTAAGGCCTGTTAGCATTTTCACAAGGAGCATATAAATAGGATTTATATGTCTTGTGAAAGACACAAAAAAAAAAAAAACGAAATGTAAGAATGAAACCCTAGCCTCTCTCCCTCCATCATCTGTCCACATTGCAGCGTAAACCCTACCTCCGCCACCAGCCGCAGGTCGCCGCCGCATCGGCATCTTCCTTTTTACCCTTATTCTTCTTCGTTGTACTTAGCCTATCACGTATCTAGTGTTGCGTGGATAGTGGATTGAATATACGCGGTGAAAACTAAGAGGATGAAGATTCTTATGCTGCCAATGCCGCCACTAGGGTCATCTCCACGCGCCTCCATGTGCCGCCACAAGCCGCTAATGCGAGAAGGCAATTCTGAATAACTGCGCTCGGATTTTCTGCCCAGTCCAGCGAGAAAATCCTCCATTAATCAACCAGTGATCGGATGGATGTGAAATTTCGACAGAAGCTTCAGGACTCATGGGTCTATAATAATTCCGAAGGAATTTTCGATTCAATCAATAGAAATGGAGATATTAAAGTCGAAGCAGGCCTATAATTTCAGATCACCAAACAAGTTGGATCTGTAGGAGTGGGAAGAGCAGCTAGCCATCTTCTCGAGGCTTCGTTCGATTCACGCTTCAAGGGTAAAATCTCATTTTCCCTAATTAATATATATAGTAATTAATGTATATTAATTGAGATTGATGTATTTTAATGTATTATTGAATCACATGAATCAATATGTTCGATTGTGTGTTTATGTGAATCGTTGGTTGAGCATATCTATTATTTGATTTAATTTCGCGAGGATGCTATGATGATTTAATTTATGTTATTTAAATTAATTATATATGCAAGCATGTTTGTTGGTGACTGGAAGCGAAAAGGTACGCAATTGATTGTAATTAATGTGCACGTGTTTGTTTATATAAATTAGTTTATACAAATAAAATAATTTTTTTTTTTATTTTCCACTGCGTACACGTGCCTGATCCCCAACAGTAGTATAGAGCTACGGTTGCACAATTAATTGCCTACGTGTTTATTGCTTTCGATTGCATGTGAATAGGTTATTAAATTGATTGAATTGGTGAAATTGGAATTGGGTTGGTTTAATTTTAATTTGATTTTAAAATTGGATTTGATCAATTTTAAAATTAGAATTAGAAAATTAGATTTTTTTTTTAAAATTAGATTTGATCGAATTTTAAGTTGGAATTAGAAACTTGGATTTTGGTTTTAAAATTCAATTTGATCAATTTTGAAATTTGAATTGGTTGATTTAAAATTAAAATTGGATTTGAGTTTTAAATTCTATAATTGCTTTTTGACAACTGCATGGGCCTGACAGCTCGGTCACACTGGTACAGACAACAAAAAAAAATGTTTCTTTTTCCAGAAATTAAAATAAAATCAAAATTGATTTTTAATTTTCTGAAATTATTTATCAATTAAAGCCCAATCCAAATATTTGATCCATTAATAAATAATGTTCAATAAACGAGTGTTTGGTTAATTAATTAATTTGTACGTTAAAATAATTTCATTAATAGAATACATGTATAATGGTGATTGTACTTCAACTTAATTAATTGTACCTTAATCTTATTTGATTGACTTATGTTAATTAAGGTCCTTTAATTGTTTTGAAACAAATCATCATAATTAATTATTGTAATTAATTATAATTTAGGCCGAGTGTTCATGTTAGGCCAATATGTGTTTCCATATACCTTTAGAGAACATAGATGTAGGAATCGAATCGACATGTCCAATAATTCTGATGAGACAACAACAAAACAGTAATCAATCCCTCATTCTTAATTTATTAAGAATTATGTCAAGCTATAAATAAAAATCAATCTGGTGAATTTTTTTTCCTTCTACCAACGGTTAAATTATGTGTAGCCCCTTGTAATATAGTGAACTAAGCCGTGTTAGCGGGGAGTGCTATAGTAGGGTAAGATGTAATTTAATTGGCTAGATTAACTAGGGGCTGCATTAGTTTGGTATAATCAGTTGTATGATCATCTTTGATTGGTAGGTTAGACGACACACGAAGATTTTGAATTCGCGAGATTAACTTAGGTCATTATCAAGTGTGAGATAAATATATCTTTAGTGTCATATAACGATATGATTGATGGAGATCTACATTTAGACAAATGTAATCGGGCTAGGTTAACTACGGATTACATTTGCCTATTGGACCTAAAGCCCATTAAAAGAAAATTAGTTTTCTCGTTTGTATGCTAGAGGGTAGTGGAATTCGATAAGATTTAGTGGGAGTACAATTAAATGATAAAAGTCCAAATCTTTATTGCAATCATTAATAATGAATTATCTTTTATGTAAGTCCACTTGAAGCTTTTCAGTATAAATGCTAAGAATCTCTTATCGTCCATTCTAGACACCAACAAAACTTAATGGCAATAATTACATTGATTGGCTCAATCAACATTCGTTTGGTGCTTTTGCTACAAGAGCAATTGTGCCTACTCAAATATACCCCGACCAAACATCATGATAACTTAACTCACTAGTAGACCACCACTTATTAGAAGTGGAAGAAGGGTGTCAATTTTGACAAAATACTGTATGATAGCGTCTAGTCACCCGAGTTAGGAAGGAACTATGAGAATCATCTTTATGTTGTTGATATATAGGCTCATCTCGAGATCGTGTGTGGTGAGAGTATTATGGCAATGAGGGTTGTGACCACTAAGGAGTTGATTTCTCTTAGGCTATGCGAAAGGACTCCGGTCCATGAGCATGGTTTTAAGATGACTCGCTCCCAGAGAAGTTGCATGACCACGATGCCGTTCTCCCACCAGAGTTCTTAGTGAATCTCATGGTTCCATCACTAACTACCTCTTATGAAACATTCTTAATTAATTTAAACAAGAATATGGTTGAGTCTTCTTTTGAAGGACTTGGTCAACGTGTTGAAATACGAGTCGGTTATAAAGAAAGACAAGTCCGTTTTGCCTTCGGCACTTTCTGTATCTTTTAGTAAGAATAATTCAAAGTCGATAAAGAGAGTAAAAGGAAAATAGTTTCCAGTCGAGCAAAAAATAGACTAGGGGTGAATCAAGTATTCATGAGGCTGGGAAAACAACCATATAAGTGATGTTTGATTCCAATGTGGAAATATAGACCATTGGGCTCTGTAAACTGCACGGTGTGTCTTGATCGCAAACGTTCTGAGAAAGATGCATTTTTTGTTTAACATGAACTCAATATAGATGATAACCCAACACAACTTTGGCACGTTAGATTAGGACATATTTCTTTAAGACGAATGAATGAGTTTGCATGTGAGGGATTGTTCATGTTGGATGATGTGAACTCACTGCGGGCTTGTGAATCTTGTTTGAAAAGAAAAATGTCCACATTACCATTTAAGGGACAAATGGAGCATGTCTAGGTCTCTTGGATTTGATCCATGCAGACGTGTATGGTCCAATTAATGTTAGTGCGAGGGGTGGTTTTATCTACTTCATAACCTTTACCGATGATTACTCAAGGTATGGTTACGTATTCTTGATGAAGTACAAATTTGAAATCTATGAAATGTTCAAAGATTTCAGAAACTAAGTAGAAAAGCAGCTCATACGGACTATTAAGAAACTACGATCCGATCGTAGTGGAAAATACTTAAATGATGAGTTTATCGACTATCTCAAAGAGAACGTGATTCACTAGGTAACCGGCATACTTATAGGTTTATGCAATCCATACCGCCGCGTATATGGTGAATAGGGTTAATACCAAAGCAGTTAGTTCCACACCATGTGAACTTTGGTATTCCCAATAATCCACTTACATGAAGTGGCTAGTGGGAGACGAGTTGAATAGTCGATCCAACTTATGCCATTTCGTGGGTTATCTAAAAAATTATTGTAGACACTTATTCTACTATCCCTTGAAACAAAAGTGTTTGTCTCGGGGAATGCCACCTTCTTAAAGAATAAGTTTCTATGCGATAGAATAGGCGTATAGTAGAAATCGAAGAAATTCGAGAACCACTAATTAATGTTCCAAACCATGAATAGAACAAGAGCCAATAAAAATCAAATCACTCATTAATGTACCTTCTCAAGCATCTATGTTGAGATTCTAAAGGATCCGTAGAGAACTCAATAGGCTAACCCTCATAGAAGGTAGTCAAATCAAATTTGACGAGGGATGTGATCCAAGAACCTTCAATGAGGCTGCATTTGATGCAGTAAGGGACATTGGCTTAACGCCATGAAATCCGAAATGGATTCCATATACTCCAACAAGGTATTGACCTTGATGGATCCACCTAAGGGAATCTTTCCCATTGGATGCAAGTGGATCTATAATCTTTAAGTTGGACATGATGGAAATGTATCGACCTATAAAGCTAGATACGTGAAAATGAGTTATACTCTAAGACAAGTTGTTGTATGTGTGATAACTTTCCACAAAAAAACTATGCTATAATTCCATTAGGATTTTGCTAGCTGCGTAGTATGATTATGAGATATGGAAAAGGGATATGAAGATCATCTTCCTCAATGGCGAGATTGAGGAAATCAGAGTGGTGCAGCCAAAAGGCTTCGTATCTTTTGGAAATTAGAAAAATGTTTGCACAATTCCAACGATCCATTTATGTATTGAACCTAGCATCCTATAAATTAGAATGTTCGATTCGACACAAAAGTCAAGCCATTTATTTAGTAACGAATTTTATATAGCCTTAAGTTTACAAGAAGGTTAGTGGGAGTACCATTACGTTTCCCAGTACTTTGTGTTGATAGCATCCCACTCATTAGGAATTTTGTAGGGATGATGCATTCAACTAAAGCACGATTTTCCACACATTTCTCAATACATGAATTTGGGATAAGGTTTCTACATTAGGATACTTATTTATAGAGATAAATAGAAGAGGTCGCTTAGTTATCCAAATACATATTATAGACATGATATAATGTATTCACTGAAGTGTCACTGTAGATATCAGTCTAACCCCAACCAAGTTAGTTGGATAGCTATGAAACAAATCCTTAAACACTTGCGAAGTACTAAGGAATTGTTCATCTATATTCTATGGGGATTCCGAGTTGAAAATATAGTCGCTCGTTGACTTTAGCGTTTCAACCGGATGTGGACAACTCAAAAAGGACTTCGGGATTTATATTCATGCTAATTAATGAGGTGCCGTATAAGTTCCAAATGGAACATGACGGCGGAGTCCACCTCCGAAGCTGAATATGTTTCCGTATTAGATGTAGCAGATTGAATTCGAAATTACATTCAAGTGTTGAATGTATGTTTCAAAATGTCACATTAGAAATCCAAGCATATATTGAATCATAATTATCTCATTAGTAAGATAATTAATAGGGGCGAACTTTAGTTCGAGAGAGTTGCCCTGTAGAAATTTTTTTGATCACTTTACTTAGTCTTTACCCATACCGGTCCATGAGAAACATCGAAAGTCGATGGGACTTAGGTACTGAGTAGTTGGCTTTAGGTCAAGTGGGAGATTGTTAGAGTAGGTGCCCGAAGAGCCAACTAATTGTTGTGTTTTCTCACGCTACTCGTAAATAATCTATTTCGTATTAATGATAAAACCCCCATTTGGCATTCTATATCTTTGTCCCTGGCATAAGTATAGATGTAGCCCTTACAGTTACTTAATTACTATAAATAGATCTAGTAGAATCGTGAGATTATTTATTTAAGTATAGTAATTGTTAAACAAAGTTCCTACTCAACAGGACCATAGACCACGAGGATCTGCAAAAACGAATATTCACTATTTTAGTTTTACAAGAACAATATTAGGGCTTAAACAATAAATTAAAGACTCCCTCTTTATCTTGACGCCGTTCTTGTGCAATACTCAAAACTAGTGGCTCCGATTATGCCAGCCTCCTCTCCGCTCGGTTGAACTCCCTTCAACGTTGAATCCCTTCAGTCAGCAGATCAATCTCCCCCCGATATATGTGTAAGCCCCTCTCCCAAAGAATCGATCTTCTTTTTGTATAGAAGAAGCAAACTTGTGATAATGATTGGATATTGGTGTCTTCACCATAAAGCCTTGAAGCGGATATATTTTCTATGTAAATCTCGTATCGTGATGGAGCAATAAAAATGAGAGAAAATAATATTTTCTCAGAACTCTTCTCTCGATAAAAGAGTCACACCAATTTTGTTCTTGTTGCTCCTTTGTATATAGCCCGGGATAAACTCTTGTATAAGAAAACCAATTAGACTAGGAGACGTATAAGAGATATAATAGGAGAATAAATTTTACCTTATCTGATAATTTTTAGATTTAGTAAATGGCAAGTTCCCATCAATTATAAACTACCAATTAATGACAATAATGAAAATCAAACAAAAAATAAAGAATGCATTATTTTTTTAAATTCTTTCTTGAACCCATAAATATAAATGTGATGTAAGGAGTCTTGGAGCTCATGACAATTGCTTGTGAGATAAATATGGGAATTTCCTTCCTTTGAATTTCTCACACTTTTTTTATCTTAGAATCTAATTAGGATTCTAACAATAGTTAATATGACTGTCAACCACAAAAATATTACTGTTAAACAGGCCGAAAAATGTTGAATAAAAAAAAAGTTTCAAAAAAAAAAGTCAACGCTGCCGGAGATCGGCGTTGATCGCCGGTCAGCGGCGGCAAAAAGAAGAATAAAAAAAAAGTCAATGTCGGAGACCGGTGGTCAACGACGGCGATGAGCGAAATTATACACAAAATTGGGGTATTGAATTAAAAGATGAAATTGGAGCATATTAAAATTTTAGGGAGTCTATTAGTCTTTTACACACATGTGGACAATGTCTAGCCTTTTTTATAATTTTTTTTTTGTCTAGACCCGTTTATGATTAAGTAGCCCATAATGGGTTTATTTGTAATAGAATTTTAATTTAATCCCTTAAAATAATTAAATGAATACCGAATTTGCTCATCCTTTCAGTAGTTGTTTCTTATTTTATTTTTTATGTTGTTTTATGTTTTTCTTTTGCCTCTCTTGTGTCTCTATCTCTCTCACATATCCAAATTTATTGCAATTTTTTCACTTGGGATTAAGTATACTTCGTCTGCATATTTTGAAATTACATAACCCAAAAAACCTATAACCATGGGTCCATAACCATAATCGATTTTGTGGTTAGTTTTTTTTTTAAAGTTTAAATCGTTGGTTTTTATGATTTTTTATTTCCTATGGTTAGTTTTATAATATGATAGTGGGTGATTTTTTAACATGAAAATCATAATCATAATCGATTTTGTTGTTAGTTTTTTTCTGAAAGTTTTAACTATTATTAATAACCTAAAGATAAGTAATTAGTTCAATGGAATTTGTTTTCTACCGATAGTTAGATAATGGGGAGTAATTTTTTAACATTAAAACTTTAACCATGAATATTCGATTAAGTAGGTAGTTGTTTTCGGAAGTTTTATCCAGTTCTACTAATAACCTAAAGGGGTCTTAGGATATAGGTCCAAGAAAATTTATTAGAACTAACTGACAAGTGAAAACTAAGCATTTTTTTTTTCTTTTTCAATTCTAGCATCTTTTACCTTAGTATAAACAATTTATTATTTTTTCTTATTTTTAACATTATATTGAAAATTACGAAAAAAATATATTTTCGTAATTTTTTAACTATAACAACATATTGTAAAAATACTACGATGTACTATAATATAGTGTGGTGTACTATGATTTACTATGGTTTACTATCATGTACTATGGTTTACTATGATGTACTAGGATGTAATATTGGGAACCCTATCATCCAACAAATTCTCAGCCGCCACCAAACCCTAACATCCAACATCTTCCAAGCGCCATCAAACCATAACATCTTACGAATTCCAGTTGTCGCCACCGCCAAACCCTTACAACCAATAACTCCCTAGAAGCCGCGAAACACCATCAACCAAAACCTAGTTGCCCCACTAATCCTAGTCGCCGCCTCCGACTATAGATCTAACCTTACACTACCATAACCATAGCCGCCGCCTCCTTGCCTTCGTAACCATCTCCCTTATTGCCATGACCTCATAACCACCGCCATCATGCCCACGACCTCCATAGCCGCCGCCACCACTTAAAATAACCACCGTCGTAGCGTCCACAACCATAAATAAATTTAACCTTTATTAAATTCAGATATGTTAAATAGAATAGAAAAAAAAAAAGAGGGGTTGGGATGAAAAGAGAGAGAGAGAGAGAGAGAGAGAGAGAGAGAGAGAGAGAGAGAGAGAGAGAGAGAGAGAGAGAGAGAGGGGGAGGGGGGGGGGGGGGGGGGGAAGGGTTTGCCCCCTTTGAAAAAAAATGGGAAAAAAAGAGAGAAACCAGATTTTTTTTAGTTTTTGGAACGGGTTTTTTGGGGTAAAAAAAAACCCAAGGGGGGGGATCCATTTTTTTTTTAAAGGGGGGGGGGGGTTAAAAAATTCCATTTGAGCCTTTCCCCCCAATTCCAATAATTTTGGGTTAAGGGGGGGGAAACAAAAAACCCCCCTCCAAAAAAGGGGGGAAAAATGGATGTTTTGTTTCCCCCCGGAAATGGATGGGGGGGGGTTAACCCCCAACAAAAACCCCAACCCATTTTGGTGAAAATTTTTTTTTCCAAGGTTTATCCAATTCCCCCATTTATGCGAATTCCTTTCCTACCCCCAAATATTTATTTTCCCCCCTTAGGGCCCCCAATTTTACAAAATTGGAAAAATTTTCCATGACCACCCCCCCCCAAAAACCTTGGAAATTTTTTTTTTTTTTAAAATTAAAACCT
>NW_012193051.1:672480-696204 GCF_000504015.1 Erythranthe guttata
TGGGGGGGGGGGAGGGGTTGGGCGGCTTGAGAGAGAAATGAGAAAAAAAGAGAGAAACAAGATTTTTATTAGTTATTGTAACGGTATTTTTGGGTTAAATAAAAATCAAAGGATGTGTATCAATTTTATTTTTAAAGTAGGGATGTAGTTAAAATATTCTATTTGAGCTTTTCACTCATATTCAATTAATTTTGGTTTAAGGGGTGTGAAACATATAACCCCTATCATAAATAGTGGGTAGATATGGATGTTTTGTTTCTACCGGTAATTGTATGGGTGGTGTTTAACATCAAACAATAACCATAATCGATTTAGTTGATAATTTTTTTTTCGAAGTTTTATCATATTCTACTATTTATGCGATTTCGTTTCTTACACGCAATTATTTATTTTCGTTCATTATGGCATCAAATTTTACAATATTGTAGATATTTTCTATGACGACCACTACCGAAATACATTGTAATTTTTTTATTTTTTTAAAATTAATACTATGACTACTAATCAATACAACAACTTCAACTTAATAACTCAACATTAAAATCAAATACAAGTGGCAACAAAAGCTCACAATTAATCTCATATACATATTTCTTGAATTACTATCATTTTAAACACAACACTAGATTAAACTCTATTAAATCTCTGAATAACTTCTACTCCTAAGAGCCTTCAACATAATCATCCACTAATGCACCTGTTTCTGGGAATAAGATGGAAAATAAAGGAAGAGTAAGTCCAAGTGGACTTAGTGATGAGTACAAGGAAAAAATATTGGAATCAAATAATAAGGATAGTAAGAAAACAATGGACAAGTTGGACATGATATTGGGATTGGAGTTGCAATTGGACCATCTAGAGAATGATCGTTCGATAAGGAGTAAGATGCCAAAATATAAGGCACGTCAGTATGATCAGAATAAATAATACAATGAATATGTACACGTAAAGAACAATATTCAACGGGTAATTCCCGGATATCAATTATGAATTTCGTGGAGTTTCCCACGATAAAATTTTTGGATATCAAATATGAGACCATGAAGATTCCCATGGTAACAATTTGTTCATGTACCTGTACCTTACATATGACACCCTTAGCCGTAACTATCTTAAAACACCGATCAGGGAGCTACCCTGCTAATCAATCAATAGGCATTCTCGGGCGCATGCCTATCCATCCATCAGCTTAGTTAACCTCCAACTATGCCAATGATCTAGATCCAATGTGAGTACTGTGGAAGAGACCATCCACCGTCGGCCCAATACCGCCCAACAGTCTTTTTCAAACAGCCCCGGGCCCAACTGATCAATTATCCTTAGGGCGTCCCCAAAGGAATCAATCATATATAGATATCGAATATGCTTCCGACTATCTCAATTTACAGTTTGAATCCCAATAACAAATTCCACTTTGGAAAGAATCCATATCATAGTTCAATAGTTTTGGGATTCCAATAAGTGACTGATCACGATAATCCCAATGGAATTCCAATAACAAGTAACAATAAATTGTGGTTACGAAATCACAAGTCAAGAAATGTACGATCAATGGTTTCAATAAGAGAGTGACCACAATTCAACATCGTATAACATTGATGAAGATGGATCTCAATCAACAATAGTCTACGGTTAAAATTGAATTTAAAGTTGTATAGCTCAAAAGAGAAGTGATTTCAAAGGATCAGTGAGAAGTCAAGATATGAAGGATCCATGAATTTACAGTGGGTACGAAATGAATCATTTAATGGATAAACACAATGATCCTAAATGGTCCAAGAGTCGGGAAAATAACGATTTACGTTCATTGAATCATAATAGAAGTGGTTACAACTAGTATACAAGTGAAGATGTGAAACGACTCAAAATTGATAAAGAATCAGATTGAAACTCGTTGAATAAATCAAGGATCAATAAAGGAACTTGATTGAGTAGCCAAAGAATCTGGATGATAAATTATTGGAATAAGTCTCGAATCAAGATGAGAACTTATTTGAATAGTTCGAGGGAGAAGATACGAACCATCAAGACGATTCCGAATAAATCGTTATTTTCAACAATTCAAGAATTAAAGTAACATATATCACATTTAAGTGATCAAGAAGCAATAAAATATCTTATTCTCAGTGTGCATTCTATTTTTCCAATAAATAATAGTGAAGAAATAGTGATCCTCACCTGAAGTCCAATGCAAGTGCTATAAAAATACCTTATTCTCGAGTCATGCTGAAGTCTTGAATGAGAGCTTTAGTACGCTCGATACTCATAATTCTCACGCTCCTCTACTTGTTTTTTCAAGGAATGATTCCAAAATTCGCACTCCAAACCCTCCAAATTCTGCTCTGAAAACAGGTGCGACAGCAGGTTTTCTTTCCCTAAAGTTCCGGTGAGCATCTGGGATTCTCGCCAAATTCCGGCTAATATGAACCAGCCAACCATGTGACGAGACCCGATAACAATACTTCGGTTATCAACTCCTGGACCGTCCAAAAGAAGGAATCAAAAGAGGGTGGAACCGCGACCCGTTGTCTATTAAGAGACAAGAACCTTGGTATGTGAAGACGCCACAATCAATTGTGGAAGATTGATTGATAAGTCGGGTGAACGTACGGAATCCTCCGATATGTTCGAAGAGTTCTTAAAGAACTAGAGAGAACAATCTCACAATTTAATTAATGATCAAAAAGCTGTCTTTCATAATGAATAATAAGGCATATATATAGCCCCCAAAACTTAGTCTTCAAGAAAGCAAAATAAAACCCTAAATGTACTTAATAAAGGCTCTAAACAAGTGAGCCACAAAATTTAACAGTGCCTTAATAGAATACGCCCATTAACACACTAATATGAGCTGATTAGAGATGAACCCACAAATTTAAGGTAGGGTGGGCTTTGGTCTTCATCCTGCTTGCTCTTATTTGCTCAACTTGGACTGATCTTTAGCCTGGATGGTTCCCACTCTTGTCCGGTGACTCCGCCACTTGAATATGCATAATCCAGCCTTGTTTATCATCATTGAATAAAGCTTTCTTAGTTAAGACATTTTGGATCAATGCGGCAAGCTTCTCCTTGAATTGCTTAGCTGGGCTCCTCGTTATTGGTCCGGTTGGGACTTGGATAGGATCATCTTGCCAACTGTTGGTTAGACCTCGATCATTCCCCTCCCCTTGAAAAGGATTTGTCCTCAAATCATCACCTACATCAAATTAACTCAAATCATCAACATTGAAGGTGGTACTAACATTATAGTCACCTGGCAAGTCCAGCTTATACGCATTATCATTCACTCGCTCAAGAACTTGAAAAGGACCATCTCCTCTCGGCAGCAACTTGGAACGCCTTTGTACTGGAAATCGTTCTTTTCTCATGTGTATCCAAACCCAATCTCCAGGTTCAAAAACAAACTTGCGAAGTCCTTTGTTTGCTTGCTTTGCATATTGTTCTGTTCTCCTTTCCATATTGAGCCTTGCTTTTTCATGAATCTGCTTCACAAGTTCAGCCTTTTTCTTTTCATCCAAGTTAACATGCTCAGATAAAGGTAGTGGAGTTAAATCCATTGGAGTTAAAGGATTAAAACCATAAACAATTTCAAACGGTGAAAACTTAGTAGCAGAATGAACAGCTCGATTATATGCAAACTCAACATGTGGTAAACACTCTTCCCATGTTTTGATGTTTTTCTTGATAATAGCCCTCAACAAGGCAGACAAAGTCCTATTTACTACTTCAGTTTGACCACCGGTTTGTGGGTGACAAGTAGTAGAAAATAATAATTTTGTTCCTATCTTACACCACAAGGTCTTCCAAAAGTAACTCAAGAACTTAGCATCACGATCATAAACAATTGTCCTAGGCATGCCATGCAATCTAACAACTTCTTTAAAGAACAAATCAGCAACATGCGACGCATCATCAGTTTTGTGACATTGTATAAAATGTGCCATTTTAGAAAATCTATCAACGACAACAAAGATCGAATCCCTACCATGTTTTCACCTAGGCAAACCTAACACAAAATCCATAGAAATATCAACCCACGGTTCATTGGGAATGGGCAATGGTGTGTATAAACCATGGGGCTGTACTCGAGACTTAGCTTGACGACATGTAACACACCTATGACAAATTCTCTCAACATCTCTCTTCATGTGTGGCCAATAAAAGTGTTCTTTCAGCATGTGTAATGTCTTTTTGAAACCAAAATGACCCATAAGACCTCCCCCATGCGATTCAAGCACAAGTAATTCACGTATAGAGCACATAGGAATGCAAAGTTTATCTTCCCTAAACAAGAATCCCTCATGCCTATAGAGCTTATCAAATGCACCCTTTTCACATGCTTGATAAACAGTACCAAAATCAGCATCTTGAATGTAGAACTCCTTAATTTGTTCAAAACCAAGTAATTTAACATTAAGAGTAGAGATTAAGGTGTACCTTCGAGACAATGCATCAGCTACAATGTTCTCTTTACCTTGCTCGTATTTGATGACATAAGGAAATGTCTCAATGAACTCCATCCATCGGGCATGCCTCTTGTTCAGCTTGTGTTGTCCCTTCAAGTGCTTCAACGATTCATGATCCGTGTGAATCACAAACTCCTTAGGCCAAAGATAATGCTGCCATGTCTCTAAAGCTCGAACCAAGGCATACAACTCCTTATCATAAGTCGGGTAGTTTAAGGCTGCCCCACTCAACTTCTCACTAAAATATGCAATCGGTCGTCCCTCTTACATCAAATAAGCACCTATGCCTACTCCGGAAGCATCGCACTCAATCTCGAATGTTTTCGCCAAATTTGGTAGAGCAAGTAAAGGAGCTTTGGTTAACTTCTCCTTAATTAATTGAAATGCTTTCTCTTGCTTGTCCCCCCACTTGAACACCACGTTCTTCCTTATCACGTCGGTCATTGGTGCTGCAATAGTGCAAAAATCCTTCACGAACCTCCTATAGAAACCAGCAAGGCCAGGAAAACTTCGAACATTCGCTACACTCATCGGACTTGGCCATTCTTGGATAGCTCGAACCTTTTCTTCATCAACCTGAATACCTTGTGCACTCACAATAAAACCAAGAAAGACAAGCTTATCCGTGCAAAATGTACATTTCTGCAAATTAGCATACAACTTCTCTTCCCTAAGCGCATGTAAAACAGACTTTCAAATGCACAACATGATCATCCAGATTTTTGCTATAGATAAGAATGTCATTAAAGTAAACTACAACAAATTTACCAATGAAAGATCGCAAAACATGGTTCATTAATCGCATGAAAGTACTAGGGGCATTAGTTAACCCAAACGGCATAACTAACCACTCATATAAACCATACATTGTTTTGAAAGCAGTTTTCCATTCATCACCCTCTCTCATTCTTATTTGATGATACCCACTTTTCAAATCCATTTTTGAAAACACACAAGCACCATGCAATTCCTCTAACATATCATCTAAGCATGGAATAGGTTGACGATACTTTACGGTTATATTTTTGATTGCTCGGCAATCGACACACATTCTCCACTTTCCATCTGCCTTAGGAACCAAAAGTACCGGAACAGCAGACGGACTTATGCTCTCCCTCACGTGCCCTCTTTCCATCAACTCCGTGACCCGCCTTTGTATCTCCTTAGTCTCCTCGGGATTGCTTCGGTAGGCTGGTAGGTTTGGAATAGAAGCTCCTGGCACAAAGTCAATTTGATGTTCAATGCCTCGAATTGGTGGCAACCCCGGTGGTAGCTCCTCCGGAAATACATCATCAAAGTCCTGCAAAAGAGAAACAACAGAACTAGGCAAAGAAGAGTTAACGTTGTTAGTGTTCAAAAAGGCATCCTTGTACATAAGTACAATCATCGGCTGATTCGAACGCATAGCTCTCTTCACATCACTCGCCCTCGCATATAAACTTGTTTTTCCCTCTTCTTTTCTCTCAATGGCCGAACTCACTTTTTTTTATTTTCTCTCTTGTTTTTCTCAGCCTCACTCTCTCTTTCTTTTGTACTCTCACTCATTTTCTTTTGATCACTCTCTTTTTGTAGACTCACTTGATCCTCATGGACCTGCTGCGGCGTTAAAGGAACTAGAGTGATTGTTCTTTGGTTGAACGCAAATGAGCACTTGTTGGTGAAACCATCATGCTTGGCCCATCGATCAGATTGCCACGGTCGACCAAGTAACAAGTGTCCAGCTTGCATCGGAACAACATCACACAATACCTCATCTTCATACTTTCCAATGCGAAATGATACTAACACTTGCTTGCTCACCCTCAGTTCTCCATTATCATTAAGCCATTGCAGCTTATATGGTTGTGGATGTTTGGTTGTAGGCAGTCCTAACTTCTCCACCATCGTAGTGCTAGCAACATTGGTGCAACTCCCTCCATCAATGATCATACTACACACCTTGTCTCGAACATGACATCTAGTGTAGAAGATGTTTTCTCGCTGTGCTTCTTCATCTCCCTTTGCTTGCACGTTTAGAGCTCTCCTTGCAACCAAAAGTTCACCATGTGCTGCATATTCTTCTTCTCCATCATCCTCTTGTGGTAGTGTGGAATCCTCCTCTTCTTCGGTCTCAAACCCACCATCATCACGCAGCAGCATAACTCTCTTGTTTGGACATTGGTTTGCTTTGTGACCCCTGCCATGGCATTTAAAACACTCTATATCACGATTCCGAGTTGTATTAGAATCGATTTTACCTTGGACTGCATGGTTGGTAGTGTTTTGCTTGGGCTTGAATTTGGGTTTAGTCATAGCTGGCTTCTCATCTTTGCTAACAACGTTATGCCTCCAAGATGAACTCGAACTAGGGGCTGATCGTGGATTGTTACCCCACCGCTTGAGCTGATTCTAAATCTTGATGGCCATGTGTACCATGTCCTCCATCTCAACATAGTGTTGCAACTCCACTACGTTAGCAATCTCTCTATTCAGCCCTGCCAAGAACCTTGCCATAGTAGCCTCCCGATCCTCCTCAATATTTACTCGGATCATTGAAATTTCCATATCCTTAAAGTACTCTTCAACACTCCGATTTCCTTGCTTCAAATTCTGTAGCTTTTGATACAACTCTCGAAAGTAGTAGCTTGGCACGAACCGCTTTCTCATTAGGGTTTTCATCTCGTCCCAAGTTGCCACTAGATTCTCCCTATTTCTCCTCCTATTCAGCACCACTTGATCCCACCAAATGATGGCGTAATCGGAGAATTCAATCGCTGCCAACTTCACCTTCTTGTGTTCCGAGTAATTGTGACAATCAAACAACAACTCCATCTTTCGCTCCCACTCAATGTAAGCTTCAGGATCGTTTCTGCCATGAAACGATGGTATATTCACCTTTATGTTTCCCAAATTGTTATCCTTACGGTTTCGAGCATCGCAAACCCTCGCTCCAAACCTTCGATTTACAGCAACGGAATGTTGGTCATCGAAGTCATCACTGTAATACTCATCCTCTTCTGCCCTAGCCTCTCTAGGTGGAGCTTGTCCTCTCCTTTTCACGTTAGGAATGGTTTGGGGAAACTCTTGCCGTGAGTTTTCCATTTGATCCATCCGCTCATGAATCTGCTCCATCTCTTCCCTCACGAATCTCTTCATCTCACTCATCAACGCCTCCATCATAAACTTTGGATCAACCTCCCTATGTGTGTCTTCCAAATTTGTTTGATTGTTAGACATGATTCCTGCAAAACAATGTTAGAAAGAAAATATGGACCTCACACACTCCCTTACCTGTTTCACTCAATAAATGGATATCGCTCAAGTTCACTCGTGTTTGCACACAATCATTTTTGGCTTTTACCCTCTTATGAACTCACCACTCTTGACTTTTTCCTCTCAAATTGTCAATAGTCCCAATCAAACTCACCAAACAAATATCAGAATTTTCAGCAACAGTTCACCACGAATTATCAAGAATTGATATAGAAGATGAACGATGAACTTGAATCGAAATAGAATATCAGCAGAATTAAATGTCCTTTGGATAGTCACAAGTAATTTATTTTGTTTGAATTTCGAAATTAATATTATAGGAAACAAAAGAGTCTAGGAAGGAAGTAGATATGGAGTAGAAGACAAGATATTCAAGGATCCCGATGATAGGAAACAAAATATACCTTTCCTAACTTAAGATGCAGTATTCGGATCCTTTCCAACTACTTATAATACCAACAAGGAATTTATTCCTTTCAAATAATTTCGAATTTTGCTTCTTTTCCTTTTTTTTTTTTTCTTTTTCTTTCAGAATTTTTTTTTTTTTTTTTTTTTTTTGACAATAGACTCAAGACGAACAAGATACTGGACGAATTTAATGACTCAAGAACATATTTGATGACGGAAACAAAACAAAAGAAGAAAAGATGACACTAGAAGGAAGAAAGAGGAATACGGAAATAAACGAAACAAAAACAACAAAAGTCTCAAAGGATAGACGAAACCTTCTTGGAAAATGGCTCTGATTACCAAATGATATGAACCACGCCAACCATGTGACGGGACCCGATAACAATACTGCGGTTATCAACTCCTGGACCGTCCAAAAGAAGGAATCAAAAGAGGGTGGAACCGCGACCCGTTGTCTATTAAGAGACAAGAACCTTGGTATGTGAAGACGACACAATCAATTGTGGAAGATTGATTAATAAGTCGGGTGAACGTTTAGAATCCTCCGATATGTTCGAAGAGTTCTTAAAGAACTAGAGAGAATAATCTCACAATTTAATTAATGATCAAAAAGCTGTCTTTCATAATCAATAAGAAGGCATATATATAGCCCCCAAAACTTAGTCTTCAAGAAAGGAAAATAAAACCCTAAATGTACTTAATAAAGGCTCTAAACAAGTGAGCCACGAAATTAAAGAGGGTCTTAATAGAATAGGCCCATTAACACACTAATATGAGCTGATTAGAGATGAACCCACGAATTTAAGGTAGGGTGGGCTTTGGTCTTCATCCTGCTTGCTCTTATTTGCTCAACTTGGACTGATCTTTAGCCTGGATGGTTCCCACACTTGTCCGGTGACTCCCCCACTTGAATATGCATAATCCAGCCTTGTTTATAATCATTGAATGAAGCTTTCTTAGTTAAGACATTTTGGATCAATGCGGCAAGCTTCTCCTTGAATTTCTTAGCTCGGCTCCTCGTTACTGGTCCGGTTGGGACTTGGATAGGATCATCTTGCCAACTGTTGGTTAGACCTCCATCACCGGCGACCACTGCCGATGACTACCACCGAGAACAAGCACCTATGGAAGGGTGACTTCTCAAGTTTCCTAACCGTGGTTCCTGGTCGCCGAGATTCACCCTCTAAGGCCTCCGTTCAATTAATTCTTTGAAGAGCCAAAGGCTGAAATTCGATTTTTGGAGAGCTAGTCGTCTTCTTCGCCCGATTCCGGCGACCATCTAATGCAACCACCGCTGGAGGCCACCACTACTGGAAAGCTGACTTTCCAAGCTTTCCAATGATGTGACTTGATCTTTATAACCCCTCGTTCACACAACCCTAATTTTTTCAATAATTGAATTGGGGATTTGCAATTCCAACCTCAAATTTGTTTCATATACCTCACTTGTTCAAACCCCTTCTTGAATTCGAATTTTCTCCAATTAATTTCTCTGGAATTTCAGCCAGGAACCGAGAGAGAGAGAGAGAGAGAGAGAGAGAGAGAGAGAGAGAGAGAGAGAGAGAGAGAGAGAGAGAGAGAGAGAGAGAGAGAGAGAAGAGACGAGAATAATATTTTGGGATTAAGAAATGCGTATATTTAAAGTATGAGAATTGGCTATGTTTACCCATTTGCATTTAGAACCTTCATCTATCACTTTTATTATTTCCTTTCTCAGATATATAAATTAGTACCCAAACTTAATTAAATATATATTGAGGCCCGAAATTGGAATTGTAATAAATAAAAATACTGGATGTTACATTGTCCTTTAGTGATAAAAATTTATTGCTAGCATCATGGTTATATGGTTTGTTTCTCGTTGCAGTGGTTCAAACGAAGTCTACGCTCTATAGATGTTCTTGGTGAATGAGAAGGTTATTCTTAATTAGGGATTTGGTCAAAATCGAGAAGTATTAGCCATTTTTTTTTTTTTTAAATGTGCATTCTACTTAAAGAAAAATATTTTGAAATAAAACCTAAACCTAAACCTAAACCTAGGGGTAAGTTTGTCAATTAATAAATCTCTAATGTAAGACTATAATATTTTTTGGGTTCATAATTTAAAATATTTGCATGAATACAATATTGAAAAAAAAAATTCCTGGTGAACTGTAATCTTATATGTAAAAGAAAGATATTTTTTGTTCAACTCATGCATAATTTTGATTCACAACCTTAGTGCTTCTCGTGAGGCAACCCGAGCATTTACCATTTTTTCTTGTATTTTAAGTTGTTTTTAATTTTCTTAAAATATGTATAAACTTGCAATATAATAATTTTATCATGTTTGAATTTTCAAGTAAAAAACGGACACTAAAAGACCAGACATCCGTCTAAAGAAGTTGCAACAAGCTTTTTATATATTTTCGAGATAAAAAAGAATAGCTAAATTTGCTCGAAAGAGGAAGAGATGGAGGAATGCAACCCAGGTGAGGACGTTTCGAACAATTAAATAAAGGTGTATTCTATCCGTAAACTTCGTTCTAATTACATTGAGTACAATGCAAATTTTACGTTTGGTTGGGAGGGGGCAACTTTCATGTGCTTTATTTGTTTTTGATTGCATGCTTTAGGAATTTTTTTCCTTTTTAGTTGTTTTAGTATGCTTATTGCTTTAATCGCATAATAAATTGTGTTTATGAAAGATGGCCAATGTTTGATGATGAAATTACTAGGGGATAAATACAGTTTTGGTCCCCCAAGTTCGCACATTTTTCACTTTTGGTCCCCCATTTACCGCCTACAACAAAATACACACTAATGTTGTCACATTTTAACACATTTAGTCCCTCCGTGTGTTTGACCGTCAAGAAGTAACGGTCAATTTTTGAATTAGGGCTGAATTTGGGATGTTTCATAGAGAAAATTGCACTCGGACCCCTGCATTCTTCTAAAATATTCTAAAAACACCTAAAATTGTATTCAACCCTAATTTAACCCCAATATCATCATTTAATCACTTTTGACAAACAACCCCGATTTTTACCACTATTACTATTACTGTTGACCGTTGACCGCCGTTGATTTTTTTTTACTTTTGTACGCGGCATTGACTTTTTTTAATATTATTTTCACTACAAGAAAAACTAGTTTCAGTGACCAAATTCTCAGCGACCATTACTAAATGGTCACTGAATGTTCACATTTAGTGACCAAAAGTAATTTTGTAGCAAAAGTGGGAAAGGTTAAATCTTGTTGCGACCAACGAACATTTGGTAGCTAGAAGTGGTCACTAATAGTTAGATATCTTGTAGCAACTAAAGTTGAAGTTTGTAGCGACAATTTTTATGGTCACTATAACTTAGTGTCAATAGTGACCAATTTAACATCAATATTTTTTACGGTTGCTACGAGTCTTTAATTTTATTATTAACAACCATTTAATTGGGTTCTAGCAACCACTTGAATTTGGTTACTATGAAACTACTTACGGAAATCAAATCGATTTGGTCACTAGTTTAGTTATTAAACAAATCAAGAAAATAAAATAAAATAAAAGAAAGATGAGGGGCAAAAATGAAAATAATGAAAAAATACAGCCATATCTTTCTTTCGTTTCTTCATCACACAACATTCTGTTACTCTCTCCGCTCTCTTTCTCTCGATCTCTATCCATCCATTCTCGCTTAATATTACAGAAAATCATGATAAAATTAATTCTTAATTTCTTCATTACGTTTGCACCAAAATCCCTCTTATATTACCTCTTTTGTTTTCCCCAAAAGTATTCGCCTATTTCACCCAATTTCCCCAAGCCCTACTTCCTACCCCTATTCGAAAATTTTCGAATTCAATAAAGGAGATTCGGAAGATTTGATTACAGGAAAAGAATTGGGAATTTGAAAAGATAATTTCAGATTTGGGTTTTAAGGATAAACAATAGTTTGGAGACCTTCGAGAATGAATCTCGTCGATCAGGGCATACAGAGCGGTGCTGAGAGCAACACGTCAGACTTTTGCCGGCGACACCATTATGCTCCGGGAGTCCGCCGCCGAAGCCCGGAAGAAATTCGAGGAGAACCGTCTCGTGACCTCCCCTGCCGATCTCAGCCGAGGAGGCGAATGAGGCCACCCGCTTCATCTCAATCATGATCGTTCAGGCCAAGCTCAACGATCGCGGAGGTTATGGTATGACTAACAACAAACCCTCTTCTCCGAACTCCAACCCAATTCCCACCTCCCTTTTCCCTTTTCCTTTTTTCCTTTTCTTCTTATGATGTAATTGTGCACGCCAGGTGTTTGTCAAAAGTTCTATTGGGCAAAACACTACTTATCATGGCTTATTATCTTCAAAAGTGAACAAAAATTTGCACGCGGAAATTTGGTATGGACTTCAGCCTGCTCGCCGGAAAGGGAAATAAATTCTGCTACGCATATGTTTTCGGAGCCAAAATCGAAGGGTTTGGAGTGTGAATTTGGGAATCATTCCTTCTCGAAACTCGTAGAGGAGCTCGAAAACTGTGAGTAAGTGTTTAATTTTTTCCAATTCGAGCACGTGTTATAGCCTTTTAGGGGTCGGAATCAGACGACAGCGAATCTGTCAAAAAACAGGGCAGTTTTGCCTAATCATCATACAGAGCTGTTTTTGTTATGTTGGAGTTATAATTTAGGTTATGTGTCTTCTGATGTTTTGTAAATTGAGTTGTGAGGTTTGATTTGGTATATTATTTGGTCGATTTGGATAACTCTACAAATTGTTATGATTTTTCAAATAAACTGTGACAGCAAACAAGTTTGTCCAAAACAATTCTGGCAGTTTTCTGTATTCAACTTTTCGGGCTGTTATTGATGTGTTATTTTAGTAATTTGGGGTTGGTATCTTCATCACAATTGTATATAAAGTTGTGAAATTTTATTTGGTATATTGTCTTCCCAATTTGGATAAGCATACGGCCTGCTACGATTTTTGGAAGAAAATGTGACAACAAATAACGTTGGTTCCTAGTTTAATGTCCATAGTTAGCATCTATATGTGTCATTAGTTATTTGAGTCATTAGTTATTTGAAATATGTTTTATGCACATTGAGTAAGAATTTTAAAGTAATGTGATCGAAGGTGAAGCTTAAGAAACTAATGGATTCTTATTTCAGGTGTGTCATTCGTGGTTGTGTACCTAAGAAAATTTCGGTCTATGATGTTGCTTTTGGTGCTAACTCGAGGAGAGAAGACTTTGTTATTTGAGAAAGACTTTGTTAGTTATTTCTTCATGTTATATAACCAAATTTAACCCGACAGCTATGTTGGCGAAATTCTGAGAAATAGTAAACCTTCTGCCGCACCTGTTTTCGGAGTCGAAATCAAAGGGTTTGGAGTGAGATTTTCGAATCAGTCTCTTCACAAAACTCGTCGAGGACCGTCATAATTATATTTAAGTGTTAAATTGCTTCTAATTCGAGCAAGTTTTATAGCCTTTTAGAGATGATAATTTGACGGCAGTGAGTCTGCCAAAAACATGGCAGTTTTGATGAATCATCTTCGTTGGGTTTTATTACCGTCTTAGGATAATAATTTTGGATATATTTCTTAAGTAAACTTTTAGATGAAGTTGTCAGCGTTGATTTGGTATATTGTTTGGCCAATTTGGATAACTTTACAAATAGTTATGAATTTTACAATAAACTGTACCAGAAAAGAGAATTTATCCGAAATTCTGGCAGTTTTCTGTAATTATCTTTTGGGCCTGTTTTGAATATACTGGGATCATAATTTGTGATCAGAGTCTTCAGTGAACATGTAGATGCAATTGTTAGCTTTCATTTGGCATATTACGTTCCCAATTTAGATAATCGTACCAATTGTTATGATTTTTCAAAGAAATTGTGGAAACAAATGTTTTAAACCTTTGTTTCGAGAACTCATCAAACAAACACGAGTCAACTCCGTACCATGTGAATTGATGCCTGGAGTGTGTTGTATTTGGTAAATAGAACGCCATAGAACTTGTGTATTATGTTCGTTTGTCAGTTATGGCATAAGATTATAAGATTGAAGTTAGGATGTTTATATGAAATAGAACCGAATAGTAAACGATTATGTAACATTCGATAACTTATTTAATTCTAATATTTGATAGGTGTTGAGTATATTTATGCTCTCATTCAAGACTTGAGCATGACTCGAGAGTAAGGTGTTTTTATAGCACTTGCATTGGACTTCAGGTGAGGATTTCTATTTCTTCACTATTATTTATTGGAAAAATAGAATGCACACTGAGAATAAGATATTTTATTGCTTTTTGACCACTTAAATGTGATATATGTTACTTCGATTCTTGAATTGTTGAAAATAATGATCGATTCGGAATCCTCTTCATGGAACTTAATAAGTTCTCATCTTGATTTGGGAATTATTCGAGTAATTTCTCATCCCGATTCCTTGATTACTCAATTGAGTTCTTTTATCTGCCTTGAATAATTCAACGAGTTTCAATTTGTTTCTCTATCAATTCGGAATTGTTTCACATCTTTACTTCTATACTAGTGGGCGTCACAATTTTGTTCTTTGGTACCATATATTTTGTTATCTCTTTTGTTACTACAAGAAGCTGGCGTTTTGTTTGACATGTATAAATTTAAACAAATTAATACTCTTATTTTAGATGGAGCTGATACATCAAATAATATTAGATTATCGGGTGTTGCTCACGTTAATACGAGATTTATTTATCGTGGATCCCGGTATACTTAGTATTATGTACTTTGATTGCATACTTGGAATTGATTCTATCATATGGTTTCTTATTTTCTAATTGATTTTGTTTTTCCCCTTCTCAGGTTGGACTGTTCATCTATGAAGTGAAAGAACGTAATCGTGGAAGTCATATTTGTTGTCGCTTAACAATTTATGAAGTGGAATTTATTATGAAATAATTATAGTAATATTTCTTATTATTTGGAATGATTGATTTATTATTGTGTATATAGTATGATAGATAGAAATTATAATATTCACATTTGATTGATAATATGTAAATTTGCAATCTTTAGTTTTATTTTAATTTTTGTTACAGCCACGTTTGCAAATAAACATTAATGATTAATGCAACCAATTAAATATTGGTCTGAATTGGTCAGTAAATTTAATAATTGTCGAAACCATGTAAAAACTATTGCAACCAATAATATGGTCACTATATGTATATATATTAGCAACCAACAGATATATTATTTATAAACCAACATATAGAGTCACTATATGTATATTATGTAGCAACCAAAAGATGTGGTGGCCAAATATATATCCTATAGCAACAATAAAATATGGTCACTATACGTATATATCATTTAGCGACCAAAATTATATGGCCACTATATATGTTGCTATAGCAACCATGTTAATATTATTGCCACCATAAAATTTACATTAGCGAGTCAAAAACTGGTCGTTAATAATTATGTTTTTAGTGACCATTATTAGTTCGCCGCTAAATCTCATCTTTTAGCGTCCAATTAATTTTCTTGTCACTGAGTACTTTTAGTAACTACCCTGTTGTGACCACCGGTGACCAAGCTTAATTTGGTCGCTAGAAGTTTTAGCTACCATTTTCTAACTTGTAGCGACCATATAAAATCGTCACTAAAACCAATATTTCTTGTAGTGTTTTTACGTCGTTCACCAACATTGTATTCGCGGTTAACAATCTTGACTTTTTTATTTTTCTTGATTTTTTTCGAACTTTTTCCTGTGACCTTTTTTCTGACCAACACAATCACTGTATAACCCAATAATAATACTATATTAATATCTAGTATCGTAATATTAAAATTACAACTTCTAACAAAGTTTTTATCTAAAATTCTAGGGCCTAAATACAATTTAAAAAAAATTAAAATCCGTAATTTCTTCCCTTCAATTTTTTCTTCGTGGAACCGCCAGTGCATCCCAAATTTCTTCCCAAAAAAATATGATGAAGATGAATTAGGCATGTGCAGAGTAATTTAGAATGAGATAACCACTCTAGTACAACGGTTTTATGGGCTAACACCGGTCGTTAATTTTTATCTTTTTTTTTGTACTGAAAATTTTTCATTATTGAGATGCGTTGACTTTTTCCTTTTTTCTTTATTTTGAATTTTTTTATGATATTATTTTCTCGCCGATTATGAGCTTTGAATTTTTTTAAATTATATTTTTCCATTACTCAACAATTTAATAAAAATAAAATAAAAATCAAGATAAAAAAAAGTTCAACCGAAAAAAGAGGTAGCCAAGTTAAAAAGAAAGTCAACGTCGGATTACCGAATTGGGAAAAATCGGGGTCAGTGGTTAAAATTGGTAAATTGATGAAATTGGGGTTAAATTATGGTTGTATAAAATTTTAGAGGTTTTTATAATATTTTGAAAGAATACAACCAAATTTAACCGTTGACAACATCAGTGTGTGTTTTATTGACGGCGGTAAATGGGGGACCAAAACTGAAAAACGTGCAGACTTGGGGACCAAAACTGTAATTATCCCAATTACTTGCTTTGTTATAACTATACTTGAATTTTGGTGAGCTTTTGATTCAAAGTAATTTAGGCGTGAGTCATTGTTGATAATCATGGATTATGTGTTATTTTTGTTGAAATTTTGTGTTTTAAACGTGGGGATTATTTATGCTATATCATATGACGTTCGGTTTTAGAACTCCCCTAACGAATTTGTTGAGTCGTTGAGTAATTTGGGATCTGATTTGGGACTTCTTTGAACCGTTTGAGTCTTTCAAGCCTACCTTTCACATATTTATCATTAGAACCTTGATTGTGCCTTGGAGAAACGGTGTTCTTTCTTTTATCCAAAGTAAAGTGATTTCTTGGTAAATCATCACTTGTAGTTTGGTTGGAAAATCAGTTACGTTTTTCTTCTTCTAAAAAAAAAAAAAAAAAAAAGGAAAGAAAGAAAGAAGAAGAGAACTAGAAGGAAAAGAAGGACCTCATCAAACATTCAAATAAAAACTCGAACCATACCTCAAGAGCAAAAGTGGAGACTTTTGAACTCTTGAAAATCGAGTAGGGTAATATGTTCTTGGAGGTGAATAAGCTATTCCAAAAAACCAAATCCTCAAATCTCGGCAAAAACACCTTGATTTAAGAAACGAATCTAAGCATCTTGCTTAGTGCAACTCTTTATTCAATAATGACAAGATCAAACGGAGAAGAATACCCACTTATAGTCATATTTCCTACCTTGCACCAAAGAGCCCAACAATTGAAAGTCAAAAAGTTCCAATGATCCCGATAACTCAATTATTCAATATTAACGGAGTAGAGAAATTCGGTGAGTCTTTGGAATATTATTATGTAAGTATAAATATTCAATATATTTTTTTATTACAAATATTGGATCCTTGAAGCGATAATATGGTTTTTTGTTAATGGCAATGGTGCAATTAATGGTATTTGAGTTGCGAGCTGGTAATTTTTTTAGAATGATTATGGCAGTTGCAAGTTCTGAAAATATGAAGTTGACCATTATTCTATGTGATGAGAAGCATTTATTGGAATTTTTTTTTTTTCAAGTCATTAGTCTTTGCTTGAGGACAAAAAAAATTCAAGTTTGGGCGTGTGTTGAGTGTAGAATTTCTACTCAATACGTTTACTTTACGTGAATCTTTTTTTTTTATATAATTTATGTTTTATAGGTACAAATCGAAAATTAGGTGTCCATGAAGGATGATCAAGAAGAAAGGAAAATCTTGTAATTAAGGAAATAAAATCAAATTGAAAAAAAAGAATCTCGCAACTGCTTTGGCAGTGTCCACAATGTCAAGCATATATATTTCATACAAACTCCAAATCACCTGATACAAGCAGCATTGGAAAGCTATGTCCAGGGGATATAATTCTTACTTCATGCAACTTTCCAACTTTCGAACTCTAACATGGTCAAAATTGGAGAACCGATCCTGGTGGGGGCAAAGTGACAGAAATTTAATCCTAATAGATTTTCACTACTTATTTTTCAAGAAAAACCTATAAAAGCAACAAGTCTACACCATAAGCACATAATTTTACACCGCAAAATGCGAATAACGAAGATCGAAGACCCAAGCATAGTTTTTCTTATTTCTTTTATAAATTCTATTTTGTTTATCATAAGTATAACGAGTAGCTAAGTTTTTAGGTACTAGGATTATTCGAACCCTATATGGGAGTTGTGAACTCAAATCTATAATTTTATGCAAGTAGTAATTTCAAAGTATTTCTTCTACTTGTTTTATTAAGTGCATGAACTTGATCACGTTATGTGTTGTATTGTTACTGTTGAATACAAAAATCGAAAGATCGGTTTAGCAATTAGTATTGTGGTAGAAGATCCTTTGTTGTGTTATCATAGGAATATAGTTAACCTCTTAGGTAGCCATTATTGAAATTTGTGCGTAATGCTTTGTTCTTGATTGAATTGTGTAGGAATACAATAATTTAGTCCTAGACAATAGAACCATAATACACGCGGAAGTTGGTTATTATGATTAATTTAGTATCTCAAGTTAGTAATCTTAATTAATTATTTGCATAATTGAAACAATTGGTGGATCGATAATCACATAGGGGGGAGATAAAATTATAGGCTTGTTTAACTTGATTAATCTTCGTGTTTACTTATTTTTCTTGCGTAATATAAATCAATTCAACTTTTGACTGTGTAGGGTGGGCTTGAACATAGTTGGTAGAATCTAGCGCTTAGAACTAGATAGTTGAATATTTCTTGTGGGATCGATATCTGGACTTAATTGTCCACAATATTACTTGTTCGATACGTGCACTTGCGGCGTGTAGATATTTGCACTAACAAGTTTATTGGTGCCGGCAATAATCTATATTTGTAGTCTCTAATTTTATGTACATGTCAACCACACATTGTTGTAGTAGTCCTCCTGCAAAGAGCAATGCAGATTACCATGGATTTCTTATTTGTAGTCTGTAACCACTATATTTTGACATGAGACCTTTTTTTTTATCGTTTCTCCAAGTATTATTGCAAATATAAATTATTAAATTAATTCATTAGTGTTTTCTGAATTAAATAAGAACTTCCACAGTATATATATCTTTGATGATAATTTCATTTAATTAATTTAAATTATGAATATTTTCTGAATTAAAGTTTTTTCAACTATCCGAAGGTTGTTTCTTTTCAACTAGCGTAAGTTTTTTTTTTTTTAAGAGAACTCGCTATGAGGGCTAAAGGTTAGGCTGGACTCCCCTATCTGTCTATAGACCAGCTAGCTTAAGTTGTTTGACCTGTATGTTTATATTGTATGTGTATATGTAGTTGATGTTTCATGAGAATATCACATACTCATTCTTTTTATTGTAAGAGAATAAACAAACAAGGTACTTTGTCTCGAGGATTCATATTCATTTCTATGTATTCTAATGGCAAATGGTATTTTATTCTCGATTTTTAATGGATATATTATTTTGTGATTTAATCTACCTTTGAACTTATTTTGAAGGAAGATTTTTGAGGAGATAGTAAAGAAGATCAAGAGAAAATCCGATTATATTCAAGATGGAGACCATTTCGGTCTCCGACAGCTTACCTAGGCATGACTTACAAGTTGCTAGAGGTGCTTATGTTGTATTTTTAGACTTAAGCTCCTATTTTATGCATTCCACTTGGATTTGAATTTAGACTTATGAATATTATTTATTGTATAGTTTTACAAATTTTGAACGAGTAGACTACTTATTTTAAAATTTTAAAGTTTCTTCGCTGCTCTGTGCTTTTTAGTTTTAAATTTGTGTTTGTCAATTATCTTTGGAAAACATTTTTCATATACACTTTAGACTATTCTGTTCAAATTTCATTACTTTTCGAGTAGTATACGTTATGCTATGAATTTTTAGAGGTTTATTATAATATTGGAAATTTAAAATTGGCAATTTATTTTGGGAATTTTCTTTCAAATATAATTTACACAGACAAACTGTAGGTGTGTTGCGTAATATTTTTTTACTTTTAAATTAAACTAGTTATTGTACCCGTGCTATGCATGGGACAACAAGTTGCATTGTTTTTGATGTTGTAAGAATATAAAAAAATGTTTGATGTATTGTATGATCAAATTTTAATTATAATCATTCATTAATAATTCATCAGTGGAACATTATTAAGTATACTACACACACAAAAAAAACGCAAATAACTTTACTGTTGAATAATTTTCCAAATGAATTGAATCAGCTAATACCAGTAGATTGAAAATTTGAACCAGGAAAAAAATCATCAACTATGTCTTTCATGTTGTTGAGCTTAAAAGTAATTAGATTTAATAACTTAGTAAAAGGCCATCTATACATCTTGCATAGGAACTAACCCCTTCTCCACTGTCTCGTTTAGTCCTGTTTTTCCACTAGAATTAACAACAGGAAAATTAAGAAACAAAAATAAATATAAACAATAAATAAAATATCGCATACAAACAATAAGTCTGAAGGTCGACTTCCAATAGCGGCTCCGCACATTTTTGGTTAATTCTCTCAAATCATCCCTTTAAATAACATGTCCAATAACATATAAAATGAAATAATTGTTATACGTAAAATTTGAAATCTTTGGTATAAATTAATGAAATAAATAATTTAACAAAATGAAATTACCTACAAGTCATGATGGAAAAAGATGTAAACTAATTACCACGCAGTCAATAGGATGAAGAAGAAAATAAGAAAAAAAATCTAAAGTCGGGTTACCAAAAGAAGAAGCCTTAGATAGGGAAGAAATAAAATTCAAATGTTGCAGACATTCTGTAAAACGATGTCACAAAATCCGCTAGGGATGAAAATCAGATTTATTTACCCTTTTCTGCAAAAATCGAAAATCAGATTATTATAAATAATATTAGGAGATAAAAATTTGATGTAAATCGCTAATAATATTTAAAATAATATTTAAAATAATATTTAGCGGATACAAATATGATAAAATTCGAAAATAATATTTAAAATAATATTAAGGAGATAAAATTTTGATAAAAACTGAAAAAACAAAATTAATTACAAATATGACATTAGGGTTTCTTAGGGTTGCCCTATCGTTTCTTTCTTTTATATATAAGAATCGAAAATAATATTTAAAATAATGTTAATGAAATAAAAGTTGACGACGTACGAAAATATTAATTAGAATAATATTTAGGAGATAAAATATGATTAAAATAAAAAAAATATTATTTAAAATAATATTTAGGAGATAAAATATTTATAAAAAATCGAAAATAATATTTAGGAGACAAAATCTGATAAAAAACGAAAATAATATTTAGGAGATAAAAAACTAATTAAAACATGATAAAACTCGAAAAAAATATTTAAAATATTATTTAGGAGATATAAATTTGATAAAATTCGAAAATAATATTTAGGAGATAAAAATCTGCTGAAAGTTGAAACTTATATTTAAAATTATATTTAGGAGATATAAATTTGATAAAATTAAAAAATATTATTTATATTAATATTTAGGAGATAAAAATTTGATAAAAAAAATAATATTTAGGAGATAAAAGTCTAATAAAACTCAAAAATAATATTAAGAATAATATTCAAAATAATATTTAAAATAATATTTAAAATAATATTTAGTGGATACAAATATGATAAAATTCGAAAATAATATTTAAAATAATATTAAGGAGATAAAATTTTGATAAAATATAATAAAATAATCGTAATCAAATGCAATGTAATAAAATATATATTTTATTAATATAATTCAATAAATTATATATATATATATATATATATATATATATATATATATATATAATTGTTTCTAATTTTAATAAATATATTAATTAATAATTAAAATTAATATATTAATAATTTAATTTATCAATATACATGGAAATAATTATATATAAACTATATCATTGATTGATATAGATTATATCAATCATATTAATTTGGATTTATTTTATTTCCTTTTGCAAATATAGTATATTTATGGACTTGGATGTTTAAAATTTTTAATTTAATTAATTTGTTCTTTAATATATTATGAAATTTGTATTTTTATTACTATAATAAGAAAAAGGAAAAAAGATAAAAAAAAATAGTGTGTATATTTCATATATTTTGATTTTTATTAAAATTCGGATATGCATTTCTTATCTAAATCATTTATATATACATATATATCATCAATATCATATCTATTATATATTGATTACTTATGGAAATAATATCACCACAATTAATTTTAATTTATGTAAAGTTTGACTTTGAATCATTAATTATTAATAAGTTATTTGAATTTGCATCAAATAAAATCAATCAGCGGATTTGTTGTCAATCATGTCTATTTTTTGTTTTATGAAATAAATTTACATTTATTTTAATTATGTCCAATCATGGTGAAATATATATGTATACATGTTGTAGTATATATGCATTTATATATACATTAACTAATATAAACAATATATGATTTCCATAAAATCGTTTTATTTACTTATTTAGTGTGTGAAAATTAAGTATAAATACCCCCAATCTCAACCCCAACTCATTCAACTCTCTATTCATCTACATATTTTATTATAATCATGCTAAACTAAGGTACTCATCTAAAACTCTTTATTTTTTTATTTCTTTTGTTTGGTAAATTCATAATGCAATTAGTATTTATCGATGTGTTCGCTTGTAGCATTTATTTGTCGTTGAATATTTATGATGTTATTCATTTATTATGTATGTGGACATATAAGAATCTAACATGTTTGTTTTGTTTGTTTTTTTTTTTTTTGTTTTTGCAGATCCATGGATATCATCGTTTGTGTTATACGCGGCGACATTAGCAAGAGAGAAGCCTTGCGACGTTGTATAGCACACATAAATATGATCCATGCATATTTTAAGGGTGGATGTAGAAAAAAATAGTTGTGCATTTTAGTTCTTTTGATTATACATGAGATGATTGTAAGCTTGGTTTCGATGAAAAAGAAATTGAGATTAATGAATTTGATTGAGCATGTAATAGATTATTTAGCGTTTACATATTTTTGTAACAATATTAATTTTTGTGTCCATTAATAATGCTTATTTTTATCTATTTTGTTCATATGTACATACATTATTATTAATTTGTATGTTCATATTAGTTTCTATAATTTTATTTCAATAAGTTTGGATCATATTTATTTGTTTACTTTTATTATATTGTAACTAAAACAATATTTACCATCTATATATAATATAAAAATGGATCTATGCCATCTATGAAAGAAATGTGGCAAATGTCTATCTCATATCTCCAAATTGCTTAGTTGAAGTTCAATTGATGACGTGTATTCCTCAATTGATTAGTTGACATTTTGATTTTGGTACGTATTTAAGTTCTTACATAGTTACATTTCTACACTCATTTAAATATTTACTCCATATAAGTATCAGTATTATATCAGTATCAGTATGAGTATGAGTTACATTAATGGTATCAATATCACTACCAATATCAATATCAATATCAGTATGAGTATTAGTATTAGTATTAGTATCAATATAAGTATCAGTATAATATCAGTATGAGTTACATTAATGGTATATATATTACTATCAATATCAATA